>CAJNYU010002424.1:95024-140374 GCA_905331475.1 Rotaria socialis | reverse complement strand
CCCCCCCCCCCCCCCCCCCCCCCCCCCCCCCCCCCCCCCCCCCCCCCCCCCCCCCCCCCCCCCCCCCCCCCCCCCCCCCCCCCCCCCCCCCCCCGCCCCCCCCCCTTACACACCCCGCTTCGGCGGCCCCTGACTGCATGCATCCTCGACAGTATCGAGTCGATACTATTGAAACGATTAACAAATACAGCAAGAATCATTAATCATAAAATATATATCATTTATTTTTATGAAGCCCCATTTCAAACGCTTACATGAATTAAAAGACAAGCACTAGTAATGGTAGTAGTAGCAGCAGCAACAGCAGCAGCAGCTATAGTGTGAATTAGAATGCCAACAAAAAACAATACAAAATTATCAGGATTTTAAAATATTAAGGAATGTTTTCGGTGGTATCGAATCGATTTAGAAGATATAGGAACGAAGAAAATAAAAATAAATAGATTGTAAAACTGATAGATATAGATAAAATTATGTTTGACATAATGCACAATTTTTTGTTGAGTTCTGCAATGTATTATTAGACACAGTTTCATTTTTATGAGCAGCAATCGAACGATTACATTGAATACCTGAATACATTCGAAATGGATCAATACTACCTACAAATTATATAAGAGAATCAAAATTTAGATATATTTATAGAAGCACAAAGATACGAAATAACCTGATTCAATTCTTCGAAGAATAATACGAGCACATTGAATAAAACCCTCGGTTATATTTTCATTTTTCAATGCAGACGTTTCAAGAAACATTAATTCTAGAATAAAACATTTAAAAAAATTAACATGTTTTGAAAAATATATTTTCTTACCATGTTCTTGTGCAAAACGACTTGCTTCAAGATATGTTACTTGACGCTCATCTTCTAAATCCTTTTTATTTCCACATAGAATAATTACAATATTTGGACTAGCCAATGTGCGCACATCCGATAGCCAATTTGTTATTGCATTATAGCTTTCTCGACTGAAATTTCAGAAGTATTTTAAAAAACATGAATTAAAGCTAAAATAGAATTTCTTAGTTTTTTTTTACCATGTAACATCATAAACAAGTAAAGCACCGGATGCACCACGATAATAACTACGTGTTACTGATCGAAATCTTTCTTGTCCAGCAGTCTGAATAGATGAAAAAACAAGTGTCAACAACAAAATTGAAAATAGAAGAAGTCCAATGATAGCAAGTGACATACGTCCCAAATTTGAAGTTTTACTGTTTTGTCTCCTACATTTAGTATTTTTGAACCAAATTCAGCACCAATTGTATGTGCACTATCATTTTTAACTATAATTAATCAATTAAATATTATCCGAATAGAAAATGTATATTTTACATTTATTTTCCAAAAATTGATGCAATATACAAGATTTTCCAGTAGATGCATTTCCGATAATGAGAAATTTAAACAAATAATCTAAATAATAATGAAGCAAAAAAGAAGATATCGATTGAGCATAGATTTTGATATCTAATTAGAAATTATTTACCCATTGACTCTGAAGATTGTGTCATGTTTTGCTTTTGATCTCAAATGAAAATAGAAATTAAGTGACTTGTCAAATGCGTTTAAAATAAAAACAACTTTAATTCTCGTCTCATTTACTTCGTTTTATTTCTTATCGGTTAAAAATATGGCCAAATATAAATAAGTAGAGACTTACAGCGACATTCTTTTCATGTTCTGTTCCTTTTTTTGTACTTCAATGAGGATTGCCAAGGAGAATTAAAAGCAAAACATTTTGGTAATGAATGCATATATCAAGTTGAGGTTATTTTTTATTTCTTATCTTTGAATAAACAAAGAAAAAATACTTTATCTCTTTGAAAATACTTCTCTTTGGCTTCTAAGATGTCTACATTAATGTTGGAAAAATGTGCGGTATGCACGGCACCATTGACAAATTCTCAAGCATGGCAACGAACAAAAAATGCTTCGATTCGATCGACCAGTGGAAAACAAAATACTCTCAAGTAAAGTAAAGATTTAAACAAAGAAACAGCTAAATAGTTAAAATCGTGTGTTTTGTCTGACTGTATATTGCGGAGAAACATAGAGATATTGTTGTGATGATTCGGGATGATAGGATGTATAATTAGTTGAAAGATATGCTGTATGAGGTGGTGTTATTGGTGATGTATTAGCCATAGTTCTATTTGAAGAATAATATTTTGTTGCTGGCCGTGTAAGAGAAGTAATTGTCGAATTTATCGGTGACAATGGCGATTGTTTGGCGAACGATGTATCGTATAGATCAAGTTCATTCTTTTCCATGGCTATATAAGCAGCGATAAATTCTGCAAAATCTAAATAATTATTTCCATCTTTATCAAACAATGCAAATGTTTGTCTTGCTAATTTGTCAAGTTGTGCTGCTGAACGTTGTTCTGGTACAGCTTCAAGTAGTCCTTTGTAACGTTCATAAGATAATTGACCATTATTTGAGAGAATTAGAAATTCTCTATGTAGCTCATTGATTTTCGATTCTGATAAACCAGTTAATGTTGATAATTTTCGATAATCAAAATCACTCAAATAAGGATCTGTGTCCGTATTTGAAGTAATGCTTGTAATCGTATGTGGTGAGGTGAATGAACTATTATTTATAGTTGAATTGTTCGATGACGACACAGAATTGTGATTATTTCGAGCAGCTAGTGCTCGAAGTGTTATACTACGAATTGTTGTGCGAAAACGATCAACACGTTTATGTTTTGTATTATTATCTACTGATTTTGTTGCCGACGGAGCTCGATAACGTTTTCGATGATTATGAGTTGTTTGCATTGAGCCCATATTGTGTTAAATAGTGAACCTTCGAAGAGAGGAAAAGAACCAAATGAACACAATTGATCACAGTTGAGATCGGTGTGAAAGAAAAGATAAGAAAAAAACTAGTCGAGCGTGACTCAATGTTGAATGCGTTCACACGTACATTGATAGTGTCTCTCCTCGATATGAGAATACATGAATGATTTCATTTTAGTGAACATACATAGAGAAGAAGACGAAGACTCTTGTTGTAAACTGTCCGTCCTCGTACAATATTCATAAAAGAAATTGAAAAAGGCAAGGCATGTAATTAAATATGTCAAGGATTGATTGTTTGTCCATTGATTAAAGGAGTGCTCATACAAGGTTAAGTTCAATCATATATAGATAGTTTATTGAAATAATGAAAATGCTCTCATTTAAAGAAAAGTGAAATGTAACTTAAAATATGATTTCGTCTTCTTCATAATACTTTTATTGTGTTTTATTACTGTCCGTTAGTCTGTTCATTTTTTGTCTCGATACAAAGTGTCACAGATATGTGGCAAGTACATAGAAAGAAAAAAGGAGCAGGAAAAGAAGACGATAACAATCGATCACTTAACGATTTGTCACTTTGATTACAATAATTGTGATTGATATAATACATATTCAAAAGGACGTGTTTTAATCGATTTATTTGTTTTTTAAACTAGTCGATCACGTATTGCACAACAGCCGTTATCAAAAACGTCTACTCTAAGCGTTGAAAATGAGTATATTAAACAATTACAAGAACAAATCTACTATTTGGAAGCAGAATGCCTCTATCTATATCCTTTTCAATTGAATCTTATATTTTTGTTTTATTCTTTTTTTGCCATCCTAGAAAATAAGAGATATATTATTATTGTTTCCTTAACTCTCAGTGTACGCGCGATCAATTGAACAAGAATTCAACACTACTAGATCGATCATTAAAAAGTGATCATTTAAATAAAATAGAACAAGACCGTTTAGATTTACAACGAAGTCTTATTCAAACATCATCACAATTCGATCAAGTAGAAAGTGAAAAACATGGTCTAACAGTAGCATTAGACGAACTTCGTCGTAAGAATAAATCTTATATTTTTTTAAATTATTAATTAACTATTAATGTTGTTTCTTTTCAACTCAGGAAAATTTGATGTGGAAAAACAAAATTTACTTGATGAATTGGATCTGTTACGACAAGCTAAAAGTACATTTGAACGAGAAAAATTACTACGCGATCAAGAATTACGACAGATTCGTGATCGATCACATGTTGAATCTGATGAATTAAAAAGTAGCCGAACAAAAATTCGTGCACTTGAACAACAGGTTGAAATTTTTCTTAATTTTTTATTTCTACTTCTGATTTTGTTTCATCTTTTTTAAGCTTGAAAAACAAATCAATCAAAATAAGGATTTAAATGATGAAGCTCGTCATTATAAATTAGAATCAACTACTTTAAAACGTAGTCTCAACGATTACGAATTAACTAGCCGTGAACGAGATCGTTTACAAGATCATGCTGCCGAACTAGAGGTTTATAGCTCGCTTTTTCTTCTTCTGTTTTTAAATAATTAATTTCGATATTTCTTCTTTCTCATTGTTTAGAAAGAACTTAATTCTCTTCGGCAAGCACTTAAATCGCATGATACCCTTTATAATGAAGCACAATTTCTTCGTAATAAAGTAAAAATAATTTCTGTTTTTTTCTTATCTGTATTCTTTATGATTGATTTTTTACTTTTTTTGCTTTTAGTTGGCTGATGAAAAAAGTGCTTTAATGAAAGAAGTGTCACGATTAGAAAATTTAACTAAAGAATACGAAAGAGATTTAGATCAAGTAAAACATTAGATATGTTTCTTATTTAATTTATAGTAATATTTTATAGCTTCGTTATACGGTACGGGAACGTACAGATGCATTACAATCGAAGGACAAAGAATTGGCTGTGTTAAGAAAGAAAGAGCAAAGTTTTCTTCATTCAATTGAAACTTTACAAAATAAATTAGATATTGAAGCAACAAGAAATAAAGACCTTGATGGACAAGTATGAATGATACTATGCTTTTTTTTGAAAATCTAATTTCTAAATTCTAGCTTCATCAATTACAAAGACAATTGAATATTGAAGTTCAAAATGCAAATACTGCTAAACGTGAATTAACTGAATATGAATTACGTCATATACATTTACAAGATGAAATAAATATTGTTCAACGTGAAAAAGATCACTTAACAGTTCATATTAATGCATTACAACAAAAAGTAAAGTGTAATCTTGCTTTTTCATCTAAATATTATTTTCGGTTTTTACTTAAATATTTAGCTTGCAAACGAAGAAGATTTATCGAATGGTTTACGTATTGAAATTCAAGAACTTGAAGATCGTGTTAAAGAAATCGATCGTCTCAAGTCTCTTGAAGATTTAATACAAACTCAACGCTGGGATGATATATCACAAATGGCTCACACAATGCAATCTGTGAGCCGTAATATGGCACGAGCTACAAGTCCAACAAGTATACGAAAACGTGTTGAACTACAATAAAATGCGAAGATATTCGTTCTTTGTTTTTTTTGATCGGGAAACATTTTTGCTTTTCTGAAGGGACTTATTTTTTACATTGAATTTCGTCTAACCTCCGCGTGTATGAAAAAAAAACGTTTTAGTTGTAGTTGGTCGCTTGATTATATTTTCCATAATTAAAAACAGTGGTTGGTATAGCAAGTATTAAGTTAAATAGCATATAGGTCTAATTCAATACGAGTTAATAATAAATTACGTTGTTGCATGTGTCGATTAATTGCCGTTTTAAATAATGGTAATACTCGATGAGCTTCATCGGATGTTCTTTCGATATTATTGAGCGTTTTCTCATCAGTGAAGATATCAGATTCTAGATCCATTTTATCATTGAAATTTGTTCCACGTATTGATTCATTCGAAGCATATTCATTATATTCAATATAATCTGATGATGTAACACTTTTTAACCAATCATGGATACGTCGCATTTTATATTGATTACTAAGAGGTGGATGAGGTTGTTCATGAAGTAGAGCACTATTTAATGGTTTCGAATAAGATGGAACTAGAAATTTAAAAAGATTCAATAATCTTATGTCCTTATAATAAAAAAATAGACAACAATTATAAATGTTTGATTGATGTCAATACGAACTTTGATGATAATTTTTACAATGAAAGTTTTCGTTTCTTTTAGTAACACAGTAAAATCTTTTTGCAATATTTTGACTTGAAACTTTGCATGTAGACAGACTAAAATCATTTGAACTCATTCATATATATACCGTTAGACGGGATGTTTTTAGATCAGAATCAAATTAGATCTTCTTTAAAGTTTTTCTAAATAAGATTTGGACTCGTAATTCGAAAACATACTTTGATAGTGCTATTGAAAAGCATAAATTGTGTCTAAAATATTTTCTCACACTACTCAGTTACTAACCGATATGATTGTAAAGGAATACTTTTTTAGTTACATTCATATTTAGCTTATTTTATGAAGAAAAATAAAACGATGATTTCAGTTCTTGGTAAAAAAAAAAGAAGCTTACCTCTATTACTCTGAATATCTTGTCGCATTTGTCTAACAAGCATGGATGACAGAAGCAAAGGATCATTCGATCCAATGGCTATTTTGCACGATCGAGCTGATTCCGATTGTCTAAAAGAAGCACTACTATCATTAGCTTGTAACTGTAAAAGACGATTGGCGGAAATTATTGCTGTTGATTGTATTCGAGATTTCGAAGATAATGTTGGCTGTGATTTAGTTGTAGACGGACGTACATTAGGTAGATTAGAAATACTTAAACTAGCTGATTGCTGTCGAGCTAATTTCAACTGTTCCGCTTTAGTTGTTCGAACAGGAATACGGGCTGATCGACACTGTGTTGGTTTTGGTTTTTTTCTCGATTCTATAATTTGCTTTATATGCTGACTAAATGCAGGCGGACGAATTGAACGTGGATTGTATTCTTCATTGTCAAATCGATACGATAATTTACTTTCATCAAATAACTCATAAATACATTCATCAATATGATTGTCCGCTAAATTACTGATCGTACTCGGTATTGCATGTAAATGTTTATTTAAAATATATGTATCAATAGTAGAATGTTTCGCTTTGAATTCTTCTGATTCGTTAACAATCGAAAAGCTTTCTCTAGAACTTGATGAATCTATATCATTTAAATTTTGATTCGTATCAATTTTATCGTCCTCATCATCATGGCTATGTATCGATGATTTTGAAATAGATAAAAGTGATATATTTGTTGGAAGAGAAATTTCACTATTCCATCGTTTTATACTTCGATCTAATTAATAGATTTTGTAAAAACAATAAAACAACTGTTATCATACTTTACCTTTTAGTATTGGTGCAAATGGTTTTATTTTTGTTTGTCTATGGTAGTCTTGAAGCATTTTTTCAGCATTCAAAAATCAATCATAAACACAAAACACGAACAATATAAAAACACATAACATTATTTTTTTATTCAGAAAGAAAAAAAGGATTCGGTCTCATTTGAATGTTTTTCTTTTCTGTCTTTTTTAACTACCAAGCCAATACAATACAGTTATAAGCACCCCCATCTTGATCCATTGTTTAAACATTGCCATAAGTGTCGAAAATGTTGAAACGGCTATAAGTATGCCAACAATGCTAATCAAAGAGTTGCTTGCTAAAAGCCAGTAGAAATAATTAATCAATACATGATATGTTAAATTATTAAATAAAACATTTGTCAAATGAAGTTTTTCAATGAATAATCCGCCGAGAAATACGATGATTGCATTTATATATTCATGACATTTGATTAAAATAAAAATGAAAAGAATTATCAATAACCAAAACACAAGATGAACAAATATCATAGTCAATATCAAATATAACGCGCGAAGTTGTTCGGTGATTTTTTTAATTTTGTTTATTCAAAATTTTATTAATTAATTTCAAATTATTTACAATATATTAACGTAAACAAAAAAAAAACAAAAAAAATTAGAAAAAGAAAACAAAAAATCTGCTTTCTTATCCAGTTCATTCACTTTTCAAGAAAACTCATTTATAAACCAATCAGGCAGAAATTGATGATGTTCTTCATTTGAGATGCGCCATTTGATTTTTTTCTCCTTTGGAGAATAATAGAATAGATGTACATCGCTAATAAATGAATTGATATTTAGTAGAAAGAGCCTTTAAAAACCAACAATATAATTTACTTCTCTTCGTGTGACCAATCTTTAGTAATTGTTCGTCGAACAAACGAACAGAATTCATCAAGAAATGACATAAACGAACTTGCACTCCATGTTTTCTACAAAAACAAAAAGATCAACTTTCTCAATTATTCGTTCAAATAAATATAGTTACAGCTCGCATTTCAATATCTTTTACACCAAGTGGTTGTAAACATTCAACAACACCATAATCATTTCGGAAACCAAGTAACATATGATTAATACCAGCTAAATAACATTGTTGCCACCTAAAATATTTAATGTATTATTTAATAACAAAGACCTTGCCTTCTTCTATTTACCATTTTGCATATTTTCGAGACCTAAAAATAAATTAGAGAAGAAATTCTCAAAAAAGAAAAATAATCGGTGCAAAAATAAATACATCAGTCAGTAAACAAATTTTTATAAGGTATATATTTGTAAAACTTTTTATTTTCCTTCTATAGTTCCTGGTAGTGTTGTGATGAATTCAAGAACAATATAACAAAGCCAGATCAATCAGTACCAGACTTATATCCATGAGTCGAAAAGAGTTGATCAACCTTAAAAAGACCGTATGGTAATTCATTCATCATAGATGAAGATTAATGTTATCTATCGATTTCACCATCGATCAACAACTGTGTTGGTATCTCTTCAATTATCTAAACTTCTACACAGATAAACAAACATCATTCAATAAATATCATACACAAGGTCTGAAGAAAACTCAGATTAACTCCACTGTTCTTAATAACATAACTCTGTCTTATGTAACTGCATTACAAAGACTCTTTAATACATTTACTCTACATGCATTTGTATCGTTTGGTTATTACAAGCACCAGTTGTATTTTTAAATAGTTGATAGATATTCCGGATCGGACAAGGTGTAAACACGTCTGTCTGTTCAAACAAGTAAACAGCAGCTTCTATACTATTCTATCAATAAAATCTGTAGAATATCCTATCGACGATTCATATTATCTCGACGGAAAAATCCATGTGTTTATGAATACACATTGAAAGAATGTCATTTTACTAATACTCTTTCTGCTATTTTAAATCAAACAATTGTTTTGAAAAATTGATTAATTGGAATGATCATAGTTTTACTTTCAAAAGTGATTACTATTCAACAGTAATCGCTGTGAATTACGATTTTGGCAATGCATTGAAAACGAGAGTTCAGGGTAGAATTTCGTGTACTCCTACAAATACTACAACATTAACAAACAAAAAAACTAGCCCACACAAGAATTTCTTCTTTGTGCATAGTAATAGCTACGTATTCAAACCTATAAGCAAGCAATCAAAAAGAAATACCCACTAAACGAATGCTTCATTGTGCATCCAAGATGTTTGAGTCGATCAAACACAATATTCATAGGTCTTTCTAATAAAAGAATTTGTATGGTTTATCAATATACATCATAAAAATTTCCATCAAGGATAGAAAGTCGTAGAAAGTTTGTAATTTGAAATAGTCATCAAATTATTTAACTAGTCTACGATTGAATACTGAAGTAAACTATAGTAAAACTATTACTATTTTATCAGCTACACTGGAGGTTTTGACTAATTTTAATTATTCTCAGACATAGGTTTTCGTTTGTACTTATATGAAGAAGTTTTAATTTAAAATTTAGCTTAAAAATTTCTCAAACATATATTCAATAGACTTACGAAGCAGTATTTAAATCAAGTAAATGTTTAGCATAGGTAATTTTGACTTCGACGTAGGTGCCTTGTTTTTCTTCTTCATTATATCTTGAATTCATTGTACATGCATCTATTTCACAACTATACAGAAGTATATGACGACCAAGTGTGGCTTTATTCAGTGTTGAGAAAATCTTTTTCGGCGATGGAATTATTGGAGGTTTATCTGATGTAATATAATCTTCAAATTTATGGCCCCAATATTGCATACGTTTTTCAATTGGTGTTTGTTCATTTTCAATTTTTAATTCAGTTTCAGTATGAAAAACTGACAGAAAATGGCAACCTTTCCAACGAATTATTCCTATGCGCCAGTCAAGAACTGAATCGAATAATGATGACATTATTTTACGTAATGTTCCACGCCACGATAAAAAATCGAAAGTAAATCTAAATTTGATTTTAAGTCAATAAAGAATTTTAAAAAGAGTTTTTCCACAAACTTTACTTTTTATCAATAAATACTTCATTTTTATGTCGAAGAATCCACCATAACATTGAATCTAGAGAAGCGGGTGGTTCCTAATATACAGAAAAGAGAAATACCTTGATTGAATAGAAAAATAATTGATAATCAATTGAATATATATATATACTCACTTTGACTTCAAGATATTCGGCACCAACATTTAGATCAAAATGAACTTTCTTTTGTTCAAGAGGATAAATTAATTTTTTTAAATAACGATAATCTTCTCGACATCGTGTTCGATCTGCACGATCAGCAGTTGAAAAAAATCCAATTTCTTTTTGAGAAAATGATACACGGATTGTATGATATCGACGCCAATAATCAACAACAATTTCACTTGGTGAATTATAAGACTCAAGAAATTGCAAACATGGTAATAAAACAATAGTTGATTGTTGTTTTTCGTCACGTTTAAATGGTAACTCAATTGCTGTGCTAACTATGGGTAAATCATGCTTTTCTTGCTTTCTTTTAACTTTTTTAATATCTTTTGTCTTCTCAATGGATATATTCGTAGTATTATTATTTGGTTTTTCATAATTATTTTCTAAATCTTCATCATAATCATCGCTTGACAAAGGAACAGATGGTGGTTCAAGTTCGGGCACAGATTCACATGAATGGATCGTTTGTGATACTTCACATGGAGTTAATTTTAGTGGAGATATATGCGGTGATTTAATTTCGACGCAAAAACCTGCTGGTCGTCCACGACCAGTACAATCATCTACGATGATAAGAATAAAGTAATGTAGAAATTCTTAAATGACCTACAGAATGATGTCGCTTGCCAAGTTTGTCGAGATTCATACATCATTAATTGAACGGAAGTCGAATTTTAATGATATTTTAATTTTTTTTTTTTTTGGGTAAGAAGACTTCGTTTCACGAAATACCATTGGCTTGTATTCGTTAGCAAATAAAGATATATTTTAATAGTGTCGCTTGTTTATGTGTAAACGGCAGAACTGTATTATCATACATTATTGAACAAAAGCTTTTCGATTTTGATCAAATTGTCTTCTTCAAAATTCTTTAAAAAAAACATATCAATGAAATGATTTTATTTAATAATATCAATAAATAAAAATACTTGAGAATTTAAAAATAATGAAATATATTAGTTTATTACTCGTACTAAACTATCACAGCAGGGCTAATTCAAATAATATATTTGAAACAACATCATATTTCACAGAAAAATCTATATCTTGATAAGAATTGAATGAAAAGTAAGAAATGAACAATGAATATCATATTTATTTTTTAGCCATAGTCGTCAGTAACGATTTGTTTATGTACAAATTTTCTTTTGTTTTGTTAACGATCTGCTAGACATTGTTTTGTATTGGAGTTAAAAAACAGTTAATAATCTTGTTTTTGAATAGTTGTATAAGAAAAAGCCAAAATTCTTTTTTGAAGTACTACTACTACTACAATAATAGTTGATAAATAGACGGAACCGGAATCAGTATAGAATATTCTCCTATGAATCTTTAAAGAATTTATGATATTCATTTATTATCATTATTATTATTATTATTATTATTATTATTATTATTCATCAAACAAAACCATTTATAGCTGCCTATGCACGTGCGTGCAAGAAAACAAAATGAAAACCATCATCATAATCATCATCTGCGCTTTTTCTTGTACTTTTTTTTTATCCATCTCTTTCATCTGCATTTAGAATAGAGTAAGCAAGCAATCATGAATAAACCATTTGGTGTCGACATGTGTGTATGTGTATCGAATGGCAATAGTGTATTTTTTATACATCTCAATAGAAAAAAGATTGTTGCATGTCACTTGTCGTCTTCATCGCCTGTTGTTCTTCAGTCGAACTCTTTTCTTTTTCTCTATCCCACGAGAACATTCATCAGCAATCGAACTGTCATGGTAATCCGTGTTCGCCTTACTCTCTCAAGAGACTGGTCTTACACGACATGCGCGTCAATGTTTCATCGTCTTATACTCAGTCCAATCAGTCAGTTAAATGGAAATGATGACAAGAAACGAAGAGAAAGACTATATTTGACAACATTTATTCAGTAGAAATATATATATATAAGAGGCATCTCTTCATCAAATGGTGATCTTCATCATTAATATGAAGAGTGATGTGTAGAAACAGAGAGCTCAATGTATTTCCTATCGTACGCTAGATAATAACAAATGTTTAGAATAGTTATAGCTAAATAACAAGATATTTTTATTTGTGATCATTGCAAATTGTTCATATATGAAAACTATTTATCTTCTATGATTAATTTACATATTTGAAAAAGAAAGAGAAAAGATTTAGTAAAGAAGAGAAAAATAATGAAAATTTGTAAATGCGGTATATGTAGCTTTGATATCCATTCTTTTGGCGGAAACTATCAATTTCCTCTTTTAATACCTTCATCTCATACACTTCATTTCGCTGTCAAATAAGTAGAAGATACGACAGTTCGCAGATCGGAAACGTTTGTCAAACGGAATTTGCTCGTTCTCGCGCAAAGTACACACACACACACACATGCACACACCTTTACCATACTAAAACTCATAATCATCATATATCATCGAATGTGCATGAGCGTCTTACGGATGTCATGTCGCTCATTGCGTGGCACGATTCCGCATTAGTGCATATATGTGTGTTAAATTAAATAGTGGCATTCTCATTTCCTTTTTATATTTAGTCATTGACAAAAGCAAAAAAAAACTAGATCCACTAACATCATCTTTTCTAATGAAGTGCTAGAGTCACATAAGAAAAGAGATCATTATCGATCTAGAAAACACATCGATAGATGTGTCACATAACGTGTGCAAATGTTTCATACTCTTCTTATTAAACAGATTCCCTGCTGTTGTAAGTTTCGTTGCTCTTTACACTGTTGACTCCGATGTGTTTGCTCACCATGTACAATCATTGATTTCCATTCAAAAGTCATTTAAATACTGTTATATGTTCGAAACAGTGAAGTCGAGTGTTTGTAAATTGGAAAAGCAAAAAATGAAGTTAATTTTTCTTCAATATAATATTAAAGTACAGTTGAACGACAAAATGTTATGACATTGAGTTTCATTCACAGTGGCATGTGTACAAAAGATGTTGAGAGAGTTCATTATACCGATTGCAATAAAAAAAAGAAGTGGAGAAGTACATATCCTTGTTCTCTCCCCCCTCCTCTCTCTCTCTCTCTCTCTCTCTCTCTCGTACTTGTTCGACGTTTTTCTAATGAGATACTCAACTTACGCTTGAACATCTGTCTATTCTAGTTGTTACTAATTTTTTTCCATGTTAAAGACAACGTTCTAAGCAACATATTTAAGAAATGCAAGACAAAACCAATGTTATTTGAGTGTCGAACCAGTCAACCGTTCTTACATCTACCACATAAACAATTGTAAAAGATCGACATGCTGTTCGCATCGTTTACGCTTGAAAGATTTATTGAGAGCACTCACACTTATCGAATAGGTTAAAATGATTAATTTTCTGTTAAAATATCAAAAATGCCCAAGAGCAACATTCATGACTTCGAGAAAAAAAACTTGTCGAAACAAAAATAGAAATCTTAAGATTTGTCAGATTATAGAAGTCTTCTTCTTCTTCTTCTTCTTCATTTTTTTGTTGTTGATTACACAATAAAATAATCCTTCTCATCATTATTGTTCTTTTATATTTCTGTCGTTTGACTGTTAAACAGATTAAAATAACACAATAGTGAACAAGTCAACGTAGCTTGCGGCCATCTCGTCCATTACGTAGGCAAATAGAACTCTGTATATAGTCACTCGTTCTCTTTCCTTATTTCCACTTGTCATCGTTCAATACTGATTTTTAACCGTCAAACAAAATATATACATAGAATTCGTGTATAAGATAATATTTGTCATTCGTCTTAGTTAAAAACTATCGACAATACTCGAATTGCATTAGGCCTTATTGCTGTCTCTCTCTCTCATAAGCACACATACATAAATGTACAGATGAATGCTTGTCAATATTTTTATTCTGTCGATTTTTAGTTTATTTCTTTTTGATCGACAGTTCCAATGCGGACAACAAAAATCCCTTGAGGGTTGTCCGACAACGACAAAACGAAGGATCAAACATCGTTGGAAAAGAAAAAGAAAAAGTGTGAAAACAAAATGTTTACCAATTGACGCCTTGTGCTTTACGTTCTCAATCTGTTGATGATGATGATGATGATGATGATGATCAGTGATTAGACGTACATACATCTCACACCTGTTCAATCGGTGAAAAAGAATGTTAAAAAGTCTTACAATTAGTCTTTTTTAAAGAATAGCAAGTCATATTGAAAAAGACTTGATTATGTATATGTTATATACGCTTTGGTGTATTTATTCATTCATTCATTCATTCATTCATTCATTTATTCATTTATTTATTAATCGAGACAAATGATGTTATGTGCGTTGATTAGTCTATTTATTTAAGCTCATGCTGTGAAGAACTGCTGTTCAATGGATACAATCGAATGATGATCAAAACTGACTTGTACGAATGTTTGTTCAAATAATTTTACTCTATATAAATATAGACAAAAAAAAAAGAAAATGATTTTAAATATATAGATTGTAAATAAAAGACATTATCACTATGATACATAAAACTGCCGATAAGACAATATCAATAAGTAATACTAGAGCTATATAGCTATCGTAGACAGATTTCCATTGGGTTGTTTCTTTTCTTTTCTTTTTTCTTTTGGACATCTGGATACGGAAATCAATCAGTCTTTTTCTCTACTGTCATTTTACACTGATGGCCTATGATAATAATAATAATGATGGTGTTGATGATGATCGGTCGATGTAGCTAACAAGATTATCTTTCTATTTCCTTCTATCGTCGACAACGCGTCACAATTTAACACCCAGTGATGTACATTCATGGAGAGAATATAGATCTTGTATTCGTCTGTATAGCTAATCATCCATGTCTGAAGATGATAGAATAATTCATCCTAGGTTCTTTTTTCTTTCGCTTTTTTTTTCTTGCCAACTACTTAGAGCCTTGTGTTTTCTTGTTCTTCTCCGCCTCAAAGATCGAGAGCGTAATATAACATAGAAATAGCTTCCGCATTCTCATGCGTCCTAAAACATAAACGTCTTCACACCCGCGTTCGCGCGCATCTGATGAAATCTGATTCTTCATTCTGTCTGCCTAGCGGCAGATCGTTCTCCTTCTCGTCGACTGATTTATAATCAATTCGATTACTTGGAAATTCACCACAGATTAATGCCTTCAGCAGACACATACTCTTGTGTTAGTTAGATAGCTGACGAGTTCTCTGTCTGCCTTTCGTTCAGACATTACCACTTGTCCTTTCTCTCTAGCCCTCTCTATCCTTATATATATATATATATATTTATATATAGATACATATATACATATATTATATATATATATATATATGTGTGTGTGTGCTGGATAATTATCTCTGTGAGATTTTTCCTTATTGCATACTAGATCTTTCATCAGTTACCATTCTAATTCGTCAAGAATAACAACGACAACAACAACAGCAACAACAATAGAGCAATCTTCATTATCATCTCACACCCTGAGGATGTGAAAGATGAACACTATATATACAAATGATTGCATGTTTCTTTTGTTCATATATATTTAGATTATCAATAAGATTGACAATTAAATAATTTTTCCTGTGTGCTCCCCTGAAAAAGAAAAAGAAAAAAATCCGTTGTATTGACTCTTGTTTTGAACAACAACACGACTGGACTCGACAGAAGTAAAATGCGCACAAAACTTTGATTTTTTTTTCTAATATGATTATAAAACAAACTGAAATCTATGTTTTCTATTACTATTTATTTGACCTTAATTTTTTGTGAAAGCAGGTCAAAACCTTAATATGTATCAACTATGGATAAAAAGAAAAGAAAAAATGTTTTCTATATTAAAATATACAAATTATGTGATTTTATACTAAAGATGATTAAGGTGACAAGTGATCGACACATACAAGCGCGATAGTTAGATAGGAAGATAGATATATCGATAACGTTAGAGTGTTGATAATGATGACAACGATTACATCATTTTATTAAACATCGAAACATCTCTTCTTTCTCTTTTCATTTCACACGCACAACTATCCATTAATTTATAAAACAAAAAAAAAGAATCTTTGACGAATAAAGAAATAATGATAATAATAAATACGAAATTTTTAGATCAAAAACAAGAACTAAAAAAGGTTGGCACCCTTCGGTGAGCTATTCTATTGATCATCTGTTTCATCGCTAAATATGTTGGAAAAAAAACACGTTTGCATAACGAACTGTTGCAATTAGTATAAATGTGTCGGCCTTCTCCTTGAGTGCACGCTATATCATCATTGATTTTTGTTTCTCTCAACAATCTGATTCGATGCATTTACCGCCTGATTAAACCTTTTCTTTTCTCTTTCTAACCAATCGTCAAATCCACCATATAAATGACTACTCAAAATCTATTTGAACAAAAAACTTCTTAAAAACATTTGTTTCTTTCATTCTCTATTAAGGAACGGCTTATAAAAAAAAAAGAAACATAATCTAACGATAATTTTGTTTTCTTAAATAAAAAAAAAAGGAGAAGAAGAAGAAGAAAAAACGACAAGCATCAATTATAATGATTATCCCAATTTTTCTCTCTATGAGAAACAGAGAGCAAGATGTCAATGATAAATATTAGCAGAAGAAAAAAAAAGACAAGTTACTAGCAAAGAAAGAAGGGAAGAAAAGGGATAAGCAAATCGTCTGTCTGCCTGTCTCTCTGGCTAGCGGCATGTTTATCCGTGCGAATCGGATAATTATAAGAGAAAGAGAACGGAGCCGCATACGCTCGCTCAAACGATTAGAGAGACGATTTAGTGAAAACAAACGTTGATGTGTTTATCAACTGGCATACGCGAGCGATGAAACATTTGTCAATTACACGGCCATTGTATCCATCTATATAGGCTTTCTTTTCTCATAATTGATATATGTTTTATTTTTTTTTGTGATTCAATAAATTGTTTTTCAGAAACGCAAAAATGAAAAGACGAAAAACAGAAAACATCTGAATCAAAGAGACAAAAAGAAAAGCTAGGTGATAGTAATAGTAATAGAATAGCAAACAACAACAGCAAAAAACAAACGAAGAAAAGAGAAGTCACTGAACAAAAAAGAGACAAAGAGAAAATATATATAGATACAAAGAGAGTCTCCCTTACCGAGAGAGCACCGGGAGGCGATTTTTTTGTGTTTTTATTTTTTTTTCTTGCGTTTCAATTTGTTGAAGAATCAGGTGACGATGGAGGAGAATAACTACCCGCACCTATACCATATTGTTGCCTAAAAACGAATGCAAATAATATTTAGAGTCGATTGAAATCAAAAATCGTCTAATGAAATATTTACCGATTTTTGGCTTGTGCTGCACGATCTCGTTGTCGTCGATTTTTAAACCAGTTACCTACTTGAGTTGGTGTTAATCCAGTGGCTTGCGCAAGTTCACGTTTTTTGGCCGGATTTGGATATGGATCTTGTAAATACCATTCTCTCAATAATGAACGTGTGCGTTCTTTAAAACAATGAGTTTTCTGTTCACCATCCCATATTGTACGTGGCAATGGATATTTCTTTCGTACACGATATTTATCAACCTAAAAATTATTTCAAAAAAAGGAAAAAGAAATATACCAGCGAAAAAAACTAAATATTCTTACTGGTCCTAATGGTCGGCCACGTAATTTTTCTGCTTCTTGATAATGTGCTTCCATCCACATAGCTTGTAATTTAGCATGTGAATCTCGTGTATATTTATGATTTTCCAATAAATGATAAAGTTCACGATAATTACCCAAATGAAATGCTACAAGTGCTCGAGCACGTAAAATACTTTCATGTTGTACCAATAGATTTGCTGATCCAGGTGCAACTTGTAATGACCAAAGAAATCTGCCCAATCGATCAATATCACCATTTTCTTCTAGTGTTTCACAAACGCGAGCTATTTGTTCGGCTGAAAAATTCACTGCTGGCAATATAGGTGGTGGTGGTGGTGGAGGAGGTATTGGAAAAAGACCCATACTATACATTGGTAGTAATGAACTGAGAGAACCACTAGAGAAGAGTGCAGCCGCAGCAGCCGCTTGTTGTTGTAATAATGATGATGATACATTGGAACAATTGATTGTAGCAGGAGGTGTTGATGATGATGGTGTTGGTGGTTTATCAGGCGTCGATGAACGTGAACGACGAGATATTGGTGACCGTGAACGGGATCTTGATGAACCGGATGAGGACGAATTCGATGAAGATGATGATGATGATGGTGATCGACTAATAGATGTTTTTGGTTTTTGTGGTGGCACAGGTGGCGATGAAGATGAAGCCAGGCCAGCGTTCGCAAGAAGCGGACGTGGCGCTGGAAGTAGAGTCTTGAGTGATAACGTTTTGACGGTTTAATGTGATCAAATGAAAAAATGGAATTTTTTTCTACAAACAAATGAAAGTAAAAAAAACAGACTGTTGACATTATTTATCTAAGTAATTCTATGTTGATTTAAATTGATCAATTATAATTAATAGAGACAAACCTGTCAAATGTGTGTTTATTAATTGTTGTGTTTTGTCCAAATTCAATCGAGCATTAGCATAAGATAGAGAAGAAAAAAAGAAGGATTATCGACTGTCGGTATCACTTGTCCTATGTGTGTCGATATTTCTTTGTGTGCTGTTTGTCTCTCTCCCTCTGGTTGCTTTTTAACGCAATGTACCGTTAAGTGTTGCGAGAGGTAGTGAATATATATATTTTTTCTCTCTCTGGCTTCTCTTTTTCGCTGACTCGCTCGCAGGTTGGATGTATATCATTTTCTCGGTGGTGTGTAGAGTGTCTCTATGTCTTGATGTTGTTCTTTCTCGCTTCTTTCTTTCTCTCATTTTTTTCTTCTTCTCCTTTTTCTTCTCGTTCTCGTCGAATTGAGTTTCAGTATCATTTTCTTTCTATCATACTGTTTTCTTTTCTCTTCTCTACATTGCCTTTGCTTCATAATAGCTATAAGACAGCCATCGCCTAATAAACGCGCACACGAGACGAGAAAGGTTCTCTTATTCTTTCTTGGTTGCTATTGGTGCTCGATTACCAATTTCTCTCTATTTCTTCATGTCCGAACCTCACTACCATTACTACTAACACTCTGGATCAGAATAGAAAAGGTTAATTAAGGTACGATCAATACTTTTCTCTTTTCTTTTTCTCTGTATTTCTCTTTTACTCAACGTCATCGTTCTTGTCCTCGAACGGAATGGATAATTAGAATGGTCACGATTGGTGGCACGATAAAACGAACGGCAGAGCCAATGAAAAAATAAGTAGACGAGTGTAAAGAACAGAAAGAAAGAGAGAAAGAAAATGAGAAGCAACAGATCTATTTTTTCTTCTGCAATAATCTAAGTGTAAATGTAAAGCATCAGCATCATATTATATTAGAGAGATGATGGCAAAGAAATATTAGCAGAGTATCACAACTTCTGTTAACAAAACTTTTGTAATATATATAGAATCGTGCGTGAAAACTCAATGAACGGATCATGCTGACTGAGAAGAGCTCTCTTTCAAATTAGTCCCATTAACCGATCATCACAGCAAGTTGTCTTCGCACCTCACCACATATCCACATGTTTCTTTAGTTTAACTTTGACACTTGCCAGCATACACTTTTTTCCTAATTGCAATCTTGCTAGTCTCATAATCATCTTTTTCTTCTCAAAATTCTGTTGTTCATTTGACAAATTCAATATGTTCAAGTTGATTGAAATGTTAGTCGGCTTATAAATGGTTACCTGCTCTTTAAATATTTCATGAGAAATTACCAATCGGCACCTTTCTTCTGCTTTTTTTTATACAAGCAAGAGAAAAAAAAACGCTTAACAAATAAATCAAGTGCCGTGTTTGTTTCGTCAACATACACTGAACCGACATCAGTCTACATTATGCGAATAAATTATGAATTAAGACACTTTGTTATAGTAGAGATGAAGAAAAAAAGAAATGGACAATGTCATCTGCCGAGTAAACATAGAATCTGTGCTCTTGTAGTTATAAATATTCTCAACAAGCGAAAGTGACATTCTAGATTTGAATAGAAGAATAAGTGAGCAAAAGAAAGGCTTCTTTCATACAAATACACAGTCTATTAGGAAAAAAGAAAACGTGAAAAAAAAGAATAAACGATGGAAGTATCGAATAGCCTTTTGATTTTTTTTTGTTGGCAGTTTTATACATTCTTTTCACTGGTAGTTATTCTATAAAGTGTAGACAAACAAATGCATTCTTTCTCACACATGTACTACCGTTAAAAAAAAAAGAAGTATTTTTATTTATATCTAATAATGACGACGGGAAAAAAAATAGAATTTTTTTCCTCTCTTTCTCGTTTATTTTTTAAGTCAAGTGCGTCCCTTGCCTAAATATATTGGTGAAAATCATAAGTGTATATATATATATATATATATTCATATATGTACTAATTACATACATACACTGACGTTTTACACTGCATGCACACATGTTATCTCTCGACAATCACCTCTCTCTTCTTTCGTCTCATAGGCTATAATTTACTGCGTTTATATATACGTCGATTGGCCACGTATGCAGCCGAACAATTGAAGTTTGATTCGTGTAGCAAATTACCTATACTTCTCTATATGTCTTTCTTCAATCAATCGTTATACTTTGAAAAAGAAAAATCAACCGTGTATGACACACATACACACTCATATATTGTGATTGTAAAGAGACGAAAGTGCTCAATGTCATTTCTATATGATATATTCTAAAGATTTTAACAATGCATGATGTCAAATCTATTGAATAACTAGTTAAAAATAGAAAGAAATGGAATAATATCCGATTAAAAAAGCTTGTCAAATGACCCATTCAAATGTATGCGTGCTAAGACGAAGGAAGGCGGGACAATCTTTAGAATTAAATATATTAGAAGAAATTTGAAACGTTGATAAAGAGATAAATCAAATGAATGAATAATTAAAATAAAGAAAAAAGAAAAATAAATAAGATTTTCAAGGACACACAATGATTTATCATTCATATTGTTGAATGTTCGTTAAAAGAACAGATGAACATATTGAATAGAATGTTGATCTTTGCTATACTCATCGCTTTTAAAAATACACAGTATTATATATATAAGCACTTCACTATATTCGAAAAAAGCTGTTTGAAATAATAACAAGTGTGAGACAAACGCACGGCATGGGAGCACAATATAATAATCGTGAAAGCGTCAATATCTATACTTTGCGTATGAATACATGCATTACTTATATATATTAAATAATTATTGTCATTCAACATGTTCAATTTAAAAAGGTTTCTCATTTAAAAAAACTAAATAACAAAATTTTGGTTCGCCTATTCTTTATTTTTATATTAAAATTGAGGACAGTAATATTTTTTTAGCAATAAGTATTCATTTTTATTAGCAGAATTTAAGTTAGATTGACATTTTTAGTGTGATAATGTAAGTAACTGATCACTTTTAGAATTTTTCCTTTTGACAAATTCAAGGTTTTTTTTTATTTATAGTAAGACTATTTTCTAATAGTATATAATACCAACCAAAAAAAAACCAAAGGGAGAGAGAGAGAGAGAGAGAGAGAAATGTCAAACCTTAATTTCCATAAAACAAATATTAGATTGACTGTAATCTTCTTGTTCGCTTGACAAAGAGAATTCTACAAATATTATTTTCTAAGAATAGAAATTTAACAAAACGAACTATTTTGTGAAAGTTAAATCGAATCATATCAATGCACAAACGAATATTCAATTGAAACCGAGATAATTCACCGGCAAGAAACCTACAAGAGAGGGCATACAATGAAATTTTAATGCATTATAAATCAAATGATATTCTTTAGCTTTTATAACCGATTAGAAAACTTTTTATAAGCCATTTCTAAGCCGATGTACTTAGATGGTTTTAATATGAATCAGGAAAAAAAATTTCATGTGAGTTTATTTGAAATGAACTGTTTTATAAGGTTCAAAGTAACCTAAGCTTCTACTAGAACTGTAAAATCTTCATTATCGATAAACAAAAACAAGCTCGATTCTTTTCAGAACTTGTTACCATTCGTTATCAAGACCGAACAGGTGTTGATCGTTGAATTCATTCTGTTGTTCCATTTAAACCACTTGATTACAGCTGATTTAGTATTAACTCAATCAGGACCAATATGAATTATGAAATCTTCGTCTTCTCAAATATAATCGAGATTACTATTGTAAAATTTCAGATCGTTTGTTGTGATCAAAGAGGAGTATAATCAGTAGAAGTATTTCTGTTCTTTTTCCAATTTGTAGAGGTGACTTTCGTTCTCACCATAACATAGGAAATATCATAAAATAACAAGCAAAGAAATGAAAAATGAAATAAATAGATATTCTAGTCAGTCTTAGTGTAAATCCGTTTCTTAATATTGAAATTGTAAATAGTTGATACAGGTGCACGCATGAAAGTATGCAGTGGTTTTAGCCATGGATAGAGAGAACGAAAATGGAATAAAGAACAACAGAGTATAAAATCGAACATTAAACAGCATCAATCATAATGCATAAAAAAACGATTTCAGTAAGCATCGGTAGACTCATCGAAGTAATATGAGCAAAAAATAGTGCAGTACAATAATGTAATATATCGAAATCGCTGGATCTTTAGAAATTGTGCGAAGATTATCTGTATTTACTTGATTTCGATAAACTTTGATTGTGCTGATGCGCCATAACCATCGATATAATAGTTAGGCCACAGAATCATTTCTAGATATTAGATAAGATTTATTTTTATTATAGAATGCAAGAAGTAAATTTGAATTAGTTAAATATATCTCAAAACTGTTTTATTCTCGAATATTTTGAATTCTTTATAGTCGGTGGTCAGCGTATAAACATACATGTAACATAATTATTATCTGAAGATATGAAATCTGTTTCATTTTTTCTATCACTGCCGTAAGTTTCCATGTTCAATGGATCAAAACTTTGAAATAACATCTGAAAATGAAGATATCTAAGCAATCAAAAAAGTATTCGGATAACGCTTAAATGTGGAACTATTTATATTTCATGATCTTTGACTAGATTTAGGTTGATAGGTAAATGCCAGTGGAATAAATAAACTCTTATCTCTATTTTGTTTCTCTTAAATATCACAATCAATCAAATACAACTGATACTACGCATAGTTTGATGCAAATTTTATATTGAAGATTATGAATTTTTTTCTCTCTATACACGATGTTTGTCACGATGATCCCTGACATGAAGAACGATTCGAAGAACATTAAAAAAGAGTTCAGGTATGCTAGAAGAATACTTTGGTTTCTACATCGTATTTTTATTCTAATATTAATCATGTGTACGTATTGTATGATTCAATGTATCTAGAAAAGTATATATTATAATTATCATTTTACAATATTTACTTTGGTCTATATTCGTCATAAATGGTGTTTTATATAAATATAAAGAGTAACAGGAAAACAATACGCAAAATCAAGAAATTATTGATGAATATTATTTGTTTTTCTTTGAAATTTTACATATTCATTTTCCTAGTAGTGAGTCTCTAGAAAAATAAAACCGCTTTCTTCATCAGATTCGTACTGCTATTAAAGAGATGTATTTTGTTTACATTCTGTTATGTCCAACAAAAAGCCGTAGGTGTTGGTGATGGCGTGTAAATCTTGTTGTGATATGGTTATGAATATAAAAAACATCAATCGACCCACATCAGCATATTGTAGTGGCATTTCTATGTTGACTTCGACTATCTATCTGTATCTTTCTGAAGAGACGATAGCTTCTTCTAAAGATGAATATTTTAAAAGTTTACGTTCATCATAATATTGATTTTTTACTTGTGACACGTTATAGTTCTCAGATGTTCTGTAGTGTTTCCATATGTATATTGTGGGTTTATACCCAGGTGAAAGACACATGGTCGTAAACAGCCGTTTCAGTTAATATTTTCGCCGTTTGGTATGCACCGTATTGCGGCCGTTTCTCAACGTGTCGTAAACGACCGTAACCGATCGTATACTCAATTTTTCGACCGTATTATGGCCGTGATCAGCCATTTACGACACGGTCAAATACGGTGCATGCCAAAACGTCAACTTACGGCGATTTACGGTCGGAAACGACAAGAAACGATAGTATACGTTAGCGTTTTCGGTCGAGACCGATCGTTTCTAGTCGCCGTAATACTCGACCTGGGTAGTATTAGTATAAAGTTGGAAAAGAGCGAATGAAACTTTCATGAAATCTGGAGCAGTCCGATTTATTTATATATTCATAATATCAATATTATTCTATTTGAATGTGTTAAAGTATTGAAGAAAGACGTCGACAAAAAACAACATCTAATGAGAAACAACTTATATTTTTTGAGAAATATTTCTAGTAGCATTTATTTTATAAGAGTGTTTTTTTTTTGTTGCACTGAAACCAGATTTTCTTTATGCATTGACTTGCTTCAAAAGATTAAGTTCGATTGTCCATTCTATTATTGATATGACTTATTATCATCTATCATCAGTTGTGTTCGCAATTGTTCATCGTTGGACCTTTCTTAGTGCTACCGATAACTAATTATGGCTAAGTCAGGTGGACGAATTTAGTTGCATAGTAATCATTACCAACCGTAGATTATTATTATTATCCAAATTTTATTTTTTGCTGTTGAAACATCATTAAGGAATCGGGCAAAATCTGTACCATATAGACATATGCACGTTCCAATAACATTTCAACGCACATCAAATGATTCATCATTCTCAAGATCATTCTGTCACTGATTATTGGACGTTGAGCTGATCTGGAAAGAAAAATAAATGGCCTCTAAAGTGTATTGGTACGAAGTGTTTCGTACGCAATATAATGCGTCGTAATTAGATGAATCGAGCTAACCTTCAGTGGAAGAACGAGAAAATCTTTTTCTCCCTAAATAGCACATATCGAGACAAGTAAAAGACATTTCTTCTGTCCAACACTTGGGACTTTTTGGTCATGTAGTAGAATATCAATGTATACATATAGATAAATATACATCTTCCGATTCATAGAGAGTATTGCGTGCACTTTTTTCATTCTACTAGAGTGGAATTGTTGGGAGTATTTAAACGATGTTATCTGAAGGAATAGCCGTCAGTATAAAAACTAAGATAAATCGCAATCATCAGTCGTTCGAGCTTATTATTCATCATATTCATAAACAACTAAACCAAGTCATATCAAGAGACTAATCATGAGTTCGACACAAAAGGGTAAAAATTTCACGAAATATTTGTTTTTCGATAACTCCACTATTTATTATTGACAGATAGCAAGTCAGTCCAAGCAAGTACTATCGCTCAGGCTCATAGAAATGACGAGGAGACACTGCGTGATCCACGGAAGAAAGCCGATAGTGAAAATGAAGGTTGGTTGTCAGGTGATCAGTTCACAATTTCGGAAACTCCTGTTGCTCATTTAGGCGCACCAGTGGGAACCAAGGAATAAGATATTATGGTATCCAATCCATAGGCATTAATTGTCTATATAAACAAGCGTTTTTATTTATGTGCATATTCACACATATTTACATGTGAAAAATAAATCCTATCTATTATGATCTAATTCAGTCTTTGTTTTATTAAACCTAATATTTTATGTTTTTTCCTTTGATTAACAAAATAATATTCTTAAAATAATTTTTTTCCGTTGGTAAATAAAAAGATAAAAGAGATGAAAAAAATTCAAATACTTTTTCAAAACGAATTAACTCGATCAAATTACATTCAAAGTTGTCAAATGTAATGCAGAAAGCTGATAATTTGTCAAGCAGCGAACATATCTAACTGTCATACATTGTTTGATGCCGTATCATGACTACGAGAAAATGACTATGAAAATGAGAGAAACTCAAAAGAATGCAAACCTGTGGCTAAGTAGTAATTAGCTGTGACTTAAACAAATTCTTGCGTTCAAACTCATGCATAGCCCTTCTGAGTGATTACTTTCTATAAAGTCACTAATGATTTATTTATGTAGATATTGGCTAAAAATGACAAAAAACATCGGCAAACGGCAAACCGAAGCCCTGGATTACCCATAATCATGGGAAGTATTTTTCATTGCAACAACTATAAATCGAAGTTACTCTAAATGTATGGATTTTACAAAAAGAAAACAGTGTATTTTCCAGTACTGTGTGGCAGTGAAGGCTTATCGTGTAAATTTGACTATTTTAAAGATTTTTCTTTATACAACACAGGCAATAAAAAAACTTACAAAAATTGTCATTTGTGTTGAAAAGATACGCTTCTAATATACCTAAATCCTTCATAATTTAATCTATAAATTGAAATAGAAACAAATAATTCTATTACATCTTGCTTTTTTTTGTAACTGTCTATAATTATCTATGTATACTTGGCATATCGATACATTTATCTTTTTCTTTTTTTGTTTCTTTCATAATTAATACTGCGTGCACTTACTGTTTTCTTTTTATGTTAACTTATATGTTTTTGCTGCAAACGGAGAAGATGATGACAGCTAAGTGATAGACAAGAAAAAATAATTGTTTATCCTTATATATATTTCTTCTCTGAACTGTAGTAGTGTCTCTGTTAGCCATACGTGAAACAGTAAGCTTACACATTAAATACGTTCATAACTTTCTTTGAAATTTTAGCAACTAATCTAAAATATTTTCTTTATATTCTTTCAAATTCACTATTTTATTGAATGTATGAATTTAAAAAGCACAAAGCTCATCTTTTTAGTAGTTTTCATGTTTCGTTCTCATGACAAAATAAAAGCAACACATATGATTGTTGAATTCATTCAGTCGTTCTATTTAAACCACTTGATTGCTACTGATTTAGTATTGACTGAATCAGGACCAATATGAATGATGAAATCTCCTTCTTCCCAAACATAATCAAGATTGCTATTGTAAAATTTCAAATCATTTGTTGTAATAACAAATGAAACTTCTTCCTGCTGTTGCGATCGAAGAAATAGTTTTCTAAAGCTTTTTAATTCACGTACAGCTCGTGTAGAACTTGCTACTGGATCACTTATATATAATTGAATAACTTCTTCGCCGGCATAGGCACCAACATTACTTACACCCATACGTAGAGTCAAACGATCTGAATCACCATGAAGTTCTGTTTTATCTGCATGTATAGGACTAAAATCAAATGAAGTATAACTAAGACCATGACCAAATGGATACAACGGATCATTGGGTATATCTAAATAACGACTCTAGATAACAAACACATATAGAATATAACGAGATATATCAAAAATGATGAATATTGTGCTAATTACTTTGTATTTTTCTGCGAAATTACTTGAATTGAATGGTCGTCCTGTACGTTTATGGTTATAGTACAAAGGAATCTGTCCGACGTGACGAGGAAATGTTGTTGTAAGCTTACCAGCAGGATTATAATATCCAAAAAGTACTTCGGCAATAGCATTACCTGTTTCTGTTCCAGGAAACCATGCTTCTAAGATAGCTGCTGCATGATCATGTTCCCATGTTAATGTTAATGGTCGACCATTGATTAATACAATAACTACGGGTTTACCTGTATCAAATAATGCTTTGAGTAAATTTTTTTGAGATTCAGGTAATCCAATGTCTGCCCGACTTGCTGCTTCACCACTCATACCTTCAGTTTCACCAAGAATAGCAATAATAACATCAGATTTTCCTGCAATAGCTACAGCTTCATTGATCATTTCTTGAGGAGAACGTTCATCCGATACAATATTACTTCCATATGCATTTAATGCATCTAGCATATATGAATCATCAAGAATATTTGAGCCTTTTGCATATGAAACTTGAACTTGATTACCAACAAGCTTCTCAATACCTGCACGAACACTAACAGTTTGACGCCAATCACCACCAGCAGCCCAAGTACCGAGTAAATTTCTATTATCATCTGCTAATGGTCCGACAAGAGCAATATTTAAATTTGATCTTGCTAATGGTAGTGTTTTTCTATCAGTTTTCAAAAGAACAAATGAACGACGAGCAAAATCTTTTGCCGCTAAACGATTTTCATAGGTAAATATATCAGTTGGTGTACGTGATTCATCACAATAAAGATATGGATCATCGAATAAACCTAATTTGAATTTGGCTTCAAGAATACGACGACACGCTTGATTTATTGTTTGTTCACTAACTTTACCTTCTTGTAGAGATGTTTTTAATGTTGTAAGAAATCCTTCGCCAACCATATCCATATCGACACCTGCATTTAGTGCACGAGAGCTTACATCTTGTAAATTGCCTACACCATGCTCAACCATTTCATTAATTGATGTATAGTCTGTAACAGCAAAACCATTAAAACTCCATTGGTCACGTAGTAGATTCTGTAATAACCAACGATTGCCTGATGCTGGAATACTATCAATTTCATTGAATGACGTCATCACACTACCAGCACCAGCCTCGACAGCACCTTGATAAGGTGCAAGAAAATTCTGATACATTGATATACGGCTCATATCAACTGTATTATAATCACGACCTGCTTCTGCACCACCGTATAAAGCAAAATGCTTAACACACGCCATAACCGTATTTGAGCGTGATAAATCTGATCCTTGATAGCCACGTACCATAGCAGCAGCTATTTGACTACCAAGCCAAGGATCTTCACCAGCACCTTCTGCTATTCTTCCCCAACGCGGATCACGTGCTATATCAACCATTGGCGAGAATACCCAATTCAGACCATCAGCTGATGCTTCTTGAGCGGCAATACGTGCACTTTGTTCTATTAATGCCATGTCCCACGTAGTACTCATACCGAGTGGTATTGGAAAAATAGTCTTATGTCCATGAATTACATCATAACCAAATATGAGAGGGATTCGTAGACGTGTATTATTTATAGCAAGTTCCTGTAATCGCCGAACAGCTGTTGGTGTATAAGTGTTAAATACACCACCAACAAGACCATAACGAATTTTTTCATCGACATTTTCACTTACAATCGGACCAGTTATATCGAAACCAATCGAAACAAGATTTAGTTGGCCAATCTTTTCATCTAATGTCATTTGTGACATGAGTGAATCTATTGTGGAGCTCATTCGTTGTTTCTGTTGTTGTTGCAATTGTACCTGTTCCATACTAGGCATCAAAACAAGGTGCCAATCGAGAATTATATCTTGTATTTGTTTTTGTGATGATTGTATCACAATTTCTTTAAGAATTGTTTCGTAACCAGGTGATGTTACACGTAGAAAAAGTTGTTCAGTTAATGACGATGCTATTAATGTTGTTAAATTGAAATGACCACGCGAGTTAGGATGATGAAGCTCGTGACAAATTGAACGAAAATCTGGTTGTGTATGTATTATTTCAATATTTGCATCAGGTATTGTTCGTTTACAACGGCTTGTATAATCAACCAAACGACCAGAAATAATTATTCTATGTGTTTGTGTTGGAAGAAAATTAAATGAACTACAATAACGTCGTGATTGAAGAAATATGCTCGAAGTCAATTGAACTTCGTCGTTTGAGGTTAATACACACTGTTCTGCTTGTATGTGATTTACAGATAACTGTAATAGTATAAAAATATATATGATTGCATTCATATTGAATATGTTGCTCGTATGAATAAAGATCTGTGGAAGTGTTTCTGTCTTTTTCTTCTTCTAGAGGTGGCTTTTATTCTCATCATAAAACGTGAAAGGTCATAAAACAACAACAAAAAAAGGAAAAACAAAACAAATAGAGACACTAACCAGTCTTAGTGTAAATCCGTTTTATAATGTTGAAAATTATCATTGATCTCATTGTAAATTCTAAATAGTTGATACAGGTTGCATGCATGAAATATGTTGTGGTTTGCAGCATGAAGAACAAAAGCAAAGAGAAAGAAAAACGAAAACAAGAAAATTCAAGGCAAATCAACAAAAATGATGAGAGAGAAAAGTGGATCAAGACACAAAAAAATTGGCCTAATTAACTGTTCGTGGCTAATTTTGAGCACTCATCCTGTGTTGCTCATGGACGGAGACTAAATAAAACAGAAATAAAAAAAAACTAGTGTGCTATGCACGATAATATTATGCTCATACCATCATCATCATTGGAAGACATTGAACCTTTTTCGCCTTTCTTTTGATTTTCATAGGTGGCAATGTTCAATGGATCAAGACCTTTTGATAGCAAATGGGCGTCGAGGTATCTGAACAATCAAAATCATATTAATATAATGTAACAAAAACATGCTTCATGATCTTAAGGTAGATTTCGATTAACAAATATACGTCAGTGCATCGAGTAATCTCCTCTTTTTATTTTATTTTCTATTTCTTTAATATCATAACAGGTCAAGTAGAGCACACGTGTAGTACAGCTTTATCCAGGTTCTGATATACGTATATATAGCTTTTAAAGTTTATTTGAAAGACTTAAGACCTTTTGTCTTTTAGAAAATGTTTGTCACGATCTACAACTCAGGAAAGGATTAGCATAATATCAATAATCATGTACATATGCTAGACGAATTACACTGGTATATAAGTACATCGCTTGATTCTTGTTATGTTAGTGCCTGCGGTTATTCCGTAGTGTTCAAACTTTTCGATCGTTCAAATTTCTATCGTCATTTTCTTTGAGACCAATACAATACAGAATGGCTAAATTTGAAAAAAACCTAATAAACAAGTCAGCGCTATTCTATTCGTCTGATATCGAGGAAGCGTATTAGCTAGAAATGAGATGTACGCAGTTAACTTCTTTCGAGATATACAATCTAAAACTCGACTCGTCCTTCAAATGTGACAGACATTCTAGCAATACGTCATCACATGCCGTATATCAATAATGTCTTCTTACTATATTTGAAGTACTTTATTAGTATACTTCTAGAGAATAGAGCTTAAAAAACAGAAGAAAAGATTAATCCGAATTTGTCGAGAAAACTTGTCCTTGTGTTCAGCAAAGGCAGTTTCATTGTACTTCATACTTTTAACTCTCAACGATTGTATTAACAGCTTTTATTATTTGAGAACAAGTCTATAAAATCATTCTGACGGACTGACTCTTGAGATAAGTATCTATAAAATCTTTTTTTTTTTTATATTAAAATCAACAGCAATTTCAACAAGTTTTCTGTTTTAAATTCTGTATCATATTTCAAGATTTTATTTTTCTCTCGGATTTAGCTAATGGTTTAAATACTTTTTTATTCGAATATCAAGTTGGATTTTATTTTCTTGAATTTCTGTGACCAACCAAGCGATTATATCGGATTGATCAAGACGTAAAGCCACACTATAAAAGAAAACATTAAAAATATTTCCTCCTTTGTTTAATTTTTTCTTTACCGGATTGCCGCTGTAACTAATTGACTTTGATTGACACCAGATAAACTTCGTGTTAACTTAATAGCATCGACCAATGCATTGAGATTATTTGAATCTGCAATTAAAAAAAACGCTCGATAAAGAAGACACATTTTTCTTTTGCTTTTAAATACCAGCCAAAAGTAAAGCATGTAAATTAATTCGAGTATTTCGTGCTTTAAGCCAAGGTGTTCGGAAGATTTTTTCAGCTTCCTTTATTTTTCCGGCTTCGATCAATGTAAAAGCAAGATCATGTAAAACATTACGAGATCCATGCTGTAATGTCGCGATATCAACAATATCTTGTAAACGATTTAATTCATTTTTTTCAATAAACAACTAGAAAAATATAGAAAAAAAGTTTCGCGAATATTTATTTTCTGTTCTCAGGAAAATAATTAGTATTTTACTTTGAAAAGATGAAGATACGGTATACTGCTATTTTCTCTCATAGCATCGGAATAGTATTGTACAATATCTTGTGGGCTTGTTTTTTCTAATAGAATGTTGAAAAATAAGGTCCAAAACGCTCTGATTGTTTCGTTTATACGAAAACCAAGAAACAGATTTCCAATTGATGTTAAGCCGTCAGTAGTCAACGATGATGCGTTGATTTTAAGAAATTTCATTAAATACTGACAAATTTCATTATTTAATTCCGAATTTATTATTGTTGAAATTGTTTCTATTGCATTATCTTGATCACCACTAAGAACATACATATGAGCTAAACGAAATGCTAATTCCGTTGGTAAATTCTTAATGCCGAATGATTTTTCATATTGGTCAACTAAGAATTTTAAATCATCACTATGTTCTAATTTAGATGTATCAGCTTTATCGTCAAGTAGAACAGTCAGAAAATCAAATAAACGATGATAAACCGACGGATGAATCTACCGAAAAAACAAAATTCATTAGTTAAAATTATGATATAATAGAAAAGAACTTTTTTTCGTAGAATAAATATTTCCGATTTAATTTGTTTTCTTCAAATATACATATTTCAAGAATGTCCTTATCAGAGAGCATTAGTGTTAGAGAGTTGACAGGATCAGAATTAAAAACTATTAATTTCAAGTTCATGATGTGAATCAAAGACTAAGCAAGTCGATAGGATGCTTCTAGCTAAAACTAGTTCTCTAAAGAATAATGGGGGTTTTTCAAAAGTGAAAGAGTTTCAAGTCAAAAATTCTTCTGCATGTGACTTTATTAGATTTGAAGAATTCAAATAATCGAATATTCTATCGAACCAAAACTCATGTACTTGATGAATAAACAGAAACACAACAGTCGAGAAATTTCAATCTACACTGAAAAATTGCTCATGAAAATCATCTGAGCTATTTGATATTAGAATTTAGATCTTAACTGTGTAAATATTTCATTACATGCAATTCTTATAATGTAGAACAACTCATCGATTTTCCATCAAATGATTTCTCATGTTTTCATCACGATTATTTGCGTTTTTTTCTTACACACGATTTTTCTGTTTCACCGTGGTTACTAATGCTCGAAAAAAAGAATTTTCAGTATTTCTTATTCGTGATTAAATCTTATGCAAACCTGATTTCTATTGGCAACCATTTCACGTAAAAGTGTAAACGCTTTTTTTAAAGATTTCTTTTGCGTATAATCATCTAGCAATCGTTGTTGTAAATAAAATGGATGTTTTCCATCTTGTTTTGCTTCTTGATAGAGTTCTTCTAATTGTTGACGATTTGCTTTTTGTAAATCCATAGCTGAAAGTTTTTCTTTCCATGACATTTCACCTGGTTTATAACGTGCTAATTGTTCAACAATATCACGTGTTAATGTATAACCAGTTAATGTGTCAATTTCATTCATTGAACTTCCTATTTTAATATTTTCTTGTATACATCGATCAGCTAATAGAGATGTTATATCGTTTCGACGATTTTGAGCTGAATAACGAAGTAAATTCATATATACTTCATGCCGAAACATTGGACTATCATCTATTAAATTTTTCGCTATTGAATCAATCGATCGAAATATTGGTGTGTAATCGGCGATTGGTGTTGATTGTGCACTTGCATCATTTTCTTCGCTAGTGAATTTATCTGATCTATGATTCGTAGTAGAAAAAAAAGTAATATAGCGATTGAATTTTCAAAATAAAATGCTTCTTTTGTTTACTTTTTCGGCATATTATTCATTATTGTAAATAAATGTCTAGCGAATTCTTCTTGCCGTGAGCGAGTATTCAAACGAAAAAATGGTGCTACTTGTTCAATGGTACCCAACTTGAGCGTATTTTGTCGAACATCATTTAATAATAAACGACAGATGCGATCAAGTATTGATTGTAAATTATGTTTTGATAACATAGTTAATAGTGGTTTAAAATCATTCTGATAATATTGATGAAATGCTGATTGAATAAAACGTGAATATGTTGATGATTCAATTGGAATAGATAAACGTTCAAGTAAACGAAATAAACGTAACCGATCGTCATCTGTCCAATCTTGACTTGTTTTTGATGAATAGATATTTAATAATAGTGGATAAAAATAATTTGTGCGCATTGGATGATTTATTTTTTGTCCACGTTCAAGATAATCAAGTGCTAATTGATGATTTTCATTTGGTACTGTATATAAAACACGAAGAATGCCATCGAGTGGTACCAAATTTTTTTCCATCATTAATTTAAGATAAATATCCATTAAATGAGGTTCTTTATTATCAAGTAGTTGCCTGAACAAGAAAAAAAAATATCAATAATATTAGTCGATCATTTGTTTATTAGAGAATCGAATGAATCTAAATTTTTATCAATCTTGAATCGTTTAGAAGTTCGAAATTTCAAAGTCAGTCTTTTGCTAGAGAATATCAAAATTTCTAACTTTAACTTTCAACCTAACATCTTCCATTATATGAATTGATGATCTTAGAACGCACCGGCGATCATCAAGAAAAGTTACCCATTAATTCAGAAGGTTAATTCATATTGGATTTAGCTTGCCTAGACCAACTTTTTAAATCTACATATTAATTATTTATCCCTTTCATCGAATGTATAGGTCAACGTCTATTCGTGAAACTACTTCTCACAGATATTCTCCTGGCAGTGTATCGTACCGCCAAACCGACTGCTCATGTTATTATTGGTCACTTTGTATGGATATATTCGTACAACATGATTGAATGTCAGCAACGAAACCTGGAATGTTCATCCGACGTTGATACATTTTAATCATATTCATTGAAATCTGACTATTACAATGAGAAAAACTATTGAACATAGTTGCATCTAAGTGGAACACTTTATCGAAATTGAATAATCTAGATGTCACAGCAATAGTCTTTTTAGATAAAAATGTCTACAGTTGAGGAAATTTTACCTGAAAAAGAGTATCCAATGTCGTCCATTAATTCCCTGATAGGGTGATGCTTCATCTTCAATTGTTTCACTTTCTGATTGCATTTGTAATACTTCAATAGCAGCTTCATGCCATTCATTTGTTAAACATTGTATAGCTAAATTAAATAAATTGTTAGGCATACGTCCATGATCAAGTTCTTTTAATGCATTTAATAATACATCAAATATTGGACGTTCCTTATAGGAAATACATTGTCCAAGTAAGATAACAATAAAATGCGCATCAATATAAACTGTTGATGGTGATGTTTGACGTTGTTGAGATTCAATTTGACCAAAATAATATTCAAATTGTTCTGATTTATGTTCACTAATAAGTGCTGTTAAAATTTCTTTATATGTTGATATAGTTGGTTGTAAACCGCGTTCCTTCATTATTTGTATTATATCATTAGCACCTTTGTCATTGCCAAGTTTAAGTTGACAAACAATCAATGCAGCAAAAATATCTTCATCAATGCTAACATTACGTTCTTTAAGCATCTTCAAAAAATTTTGTGCACGATCAGTATTACCTTCGCGACAATATCTATGTACAAAACATTATTTTTTTTAGGATGAACAAGAAAAATCAAACACACTGAGTTAAAAGTAGACTGTAAAGACGTGGGGTAGCTTGTATTTTTTCAGCATTAATTAACTTTAAATAATAATCCGCATCAAATATAAAACCATTTTCATTAAGTCCACTTAAATATGTTTCATAATGGCGTGTTGTCAGTCGAACCTTTTTATCATTTAATGTCTTCCATGCCTTAAAGCAAACAGAAGACATGAATTGAAAGAAACAAAAACAAAAATTTTCATTTTACTTCTTCTAATAGTTGAACGCGCTTTTCTGGTGTAACATGATGAACACAGCGAGCAGCTACTGTTAGTATTAGTAAGCTAAGTCTTTCAGAGATAGAATTATTAATGCTTTTAATAGCATTCGAAACTAGTCCACTTTGAACGAATCTTTTACGATTATAATCAGTTGTTAAATCAAGAAAGATATCGTCGGTTTGTTGACGACCCGTTGGTTTTAAACTAGGAATCAAAAACAAAATTAAAAAAAAATAGTTAACTGCGATTTTTTTTTTAATTTTTACTTGGAACTTTGAATAGTGTTGGTTGCAATATTACTTGCAGATGATTGAAAGCGAACCAAACGATTATATGCATTCGATGAAATGAAATTTTGAACAAAGTTTCTTAATACATTGTATCGTGTATACATTTTTTTCGTTTAATCTAAAATTAGGCTATGCTAGTTGGAAAATAAATTCTAAGATGGATATCAGAAAAATTATTGGTATCAAATGGTAAACGATAGCATTCAATCAAACGAAGTTCTCCTATAAGATCATTTTAATCGATAGATGCTGCTAGATGATGAAATGAACCAAAATATTATTTCTGAATATTTTTCTTCTGTTTGCAAAAAAACTATTTATCGTTTAAAGAATTTTTCTTCGAAATAACCACTTTGCAAAATAGCACAAATAATATTTATCGTATTCTTTCATTAGCTATTATTGTTGATGGATTTGAATCAGTTCTGTGGATTCTTAAATTTTTTATTAAAGAACATACAGATATCACACGAGGACAAGGCTAGTGATTTTGACCATAGTTTGTGTATAGCTATGTTTTGAAACATTAAGCTATGGTTCAATAGATTTGAGACATTATCTAATCTATCAGGCATAGTTAGTATATGTGATTGTAAATGTATATATATATATAGATATAGATATATCCTTGAAATCAACTTAGTCATGTGTCGTATGACTTAATCAAAGACCGATAAAGTAAAGGTTCTGTTAGTATCGATCTTGTTGAAAGATGCTTTGTAAATAAATAGCAAAGCTGTGAACAATCCGATTCCGTATCGTGACGTCGTACAATCTTTAAATTATATCCTATTAATTAATTTCTTTTACGAGGTAGTTTTCTTTCATGAAGATGTCGTGTTATAAGTGACACTATTATTATTATTATTATTTGAATGACAATATTATTTTTTGATGAAGAATAGGAATTATGAATAAGAAATAAATAAAAATCTTTAGCGTTTCTTTGCATATAAAAAGTTTCTATAATATTGCTTATTAAAAATTCATCCTTCTATTAATTTATTTTATACGCTAAGCATATTACTCATTGCTTCTTGAAGTCATGAAGAGAAAAAAAGAGTCACATCTGTATATATTTTTTTTCTAATAGCCAAGAATGAATGGAAACATCTTTCTTCTTTGAAAATATACTCACAGCTGTTTCATCAATCAATGTTTCGGTTAACTACACATGCGATTCATTTTGGGCATTGAATAAACAATGTGCCCTTGATAATGGATACTTTACACGAATCGTCTCAAGTCATTCAAATGATTTCTATTTATAAATAATCCTCATTCTTTGATCAACGATTAATCAGTAGCAAAGGAAAAAAAGAACCTGGACGATAAACATAAGAACGCCATTTGTTTGTTTTTTGATAAACAGTTATCTATCCAACGAAATCGATCTTACTGATATCGACAGTTTCTGTTCTTTATTTTTTCTTCTTCAAATTGCAACAACGTTCAAATTTTACGAATAAAACATAAAATGATCATACTACCAACTAAGAAAAAGATGTTAAAACTGTACATATATACACAGCCACAACAAATATTTTTAATAAACAAACACACAAACACACGTGCATAAAAGTTAATTGAATGTTTTCAGAATTAAATATTTATATATTGAGATTAATTAAATGTGAGCATATTAATAGTGAGATAAAACAAACAGAGTACAATGTCATTTCATATTTGAAATATTAGTGTCTATTGCTTTTTTTTTCTTGAATTGAGCAAGGTAGTTCTCTAAAGGTTTTACTTTTGAGTTTCAGCTTCGTTTACTTGTTCGTTAGGCTTGTCTGTAACAGCCGCAGCTGTAACACTTGATTGACTGGAATCCTTAATGACTTCTTTATTAGAATCACCAGTTACAACATGTGTTGCTTCAGTCACTTTTTCAGCAACATAATGATAACTAGACATACAAAACATTGCTCAATAAAAACAGAACTAACATGTAAAATAAACATACGCTTCAGCAGCTTTTTCTTTTACAGTTCCAACAAGACCCTTTCCTTCGCCTTCGCCGCCAGCAACAAAGTTGAAACTATATATTCAGATTCTATAGATCGAAACAAAAATAATAGACACTTACGCTCCAGCAGCTTTTTCTTTAACAGCTTCAACAAAATTTTTAACATCCTGTTCAACACTACTTTTGGTTGATTCTTTTCCTGTTTCGAATTTGTTTTCATCGGTTTTATCTTTTACAGCATCACCACCTTAGCAAAAGTATTATTATTTTATTTAAATTATGAGAAATTACAACACATACCATGACTAGCTTCATGACGAGCTTCTGGTTCAGTTCCTAGAGACGTATATTGATTGTATTAGATCACTCATACTTAAGAAAAATTAGATATCATACCTGCTACTTTATCGGTTACGATTTCAGATTCTTGTTTTATTGAGTCAGCCATGCACAGTTTTTATTTATCTAGCTATTTCTATATAGGAAGCGTAAGTGTTTATAAAAGAATGAGTATATATATATATATGTGTGTGTAACGCAAGTAGACAGAGAAATGAATGAAAAACTAATAAATGCGCTTGTCGATCACACTCACTCACACTCTAACTCTAGTCACGATAATGAACCGAGAAAGAAATAGACAAAGAGCTAGAAAGATTGGAGGGAGGGCTATATGAGACATACATGGTTGATGCAGCAAACACAATATATGGATCGGTCAGAGTGAAATGAGACGTAATTACATGAATAGCACGTAGAGCGATAGTCTGTCGAATGTGCCATTGTTAAAAAAGAAAGCAAAAGACTAGCCAATAGTCATCGTCAATCATTTGTAAAAACAATACACTAGATAATAGCCTCAAGAACAATATGCCTATGAAAGCGTATTCTCGTATTCTCATCTATATTTTCAATGCTTATTACTTTTTTATTCGAAGAGAGGGATAGAGATCAATGCAATCTAATGAATAATCAATCATTTCAAATACAATGCCTACAACATCTGACATTAATCAAAATACTTGAGTAAAGATACGTATATAAAGTATCGAGAATGCTACTCATGTGGAAAACAAATATTTATGCAACACTGATTAACATTTGCTATTGTTCTTTCACGATTCGCGTTAACACACAGTAGTTATTTTCAATATATAGCGGTGAAAACAATCTTCTCACCCACCACTAGTATTCATAATTCATATGATGAAAGTTTCCGTGAAAATAAAAAGTTTCAGAATTGTTTTAAAATATCAAGTGATGGGAAAAACAAAGTTTCCTGTCGTATAAGATTCTTGATGCGTATACTGGTTGATTAGAAAGAAAAATTGAATTTATTAATTAGTTACTAAGAATCAAATTTGAAGGAGACAGCTAAACTTTATAAAAAAAAAACAAACAACAAGTGGCTATTTGAAAAATGATGTTGCTCTTGATTGAGTCACTATTACCATGCCTAAATGACCACCAATAATGGATAGCCAAAGTTTACAAGTCAAGAAGCAAAATAGATTTTGATGAGCTTTCTTTTCAAGAAATAATATTTGCATTATAAACATCTTTGAAATACAATAAGATTTTAATTAAAATCTATTTTTTTCTGCCAATAATTTCAAGTTTAGGCTATGCTCTTTGTAAGAACGAATTGATTTGACTAATGCTGATCGATACTTTTCTTTTGATACAGATGAACATATTTAAATCATGAAAATGATTTATACTTTTTTTTAGACATATCTCGAAACTCGAATCAAAAAACAATCCTCATATGATTAAGATAAAAAAAAGTGTCACTTCATACACAATTATTACAACATCTTTCAATAGCTTAACTATCAAAATCAATTATATTGAACACTCTAATTTTATTAATAACATGTATTTCATGAGAATAAAGCTAATAAGAACAACAAACAGTAGATAAATACATAATCATTTCAATTTCGATATCTGCACACTATACATTATATATGAACATTTTCGTTTTGTTATTACGAACTATTATCTGACGAATTAAAGAAGAAAATAAACATGTATCTAGGAAAAGTAATTTCAAAATCTTTCAAAAAAATGCTTGTGTTTGATCAAGATATGTTGCATCGGTAAATGTTTCTGACAACGGTTTGCTTGACTTAAGATCTCTAAGCCATATTTGTAATTCATCTTTTATTATGGGATAATGTCCAAATGTACGACGAGTTAATTTAAGTGTTCGACGTGATAAATACCAATGACCTTGTGTTTTCCAAAATGTTTGAAATAAACGTTCTAATAGAAAATACTTAATTAATGACTTTATTTGCCATAGAATTTAAAAACTAACCTTTAGCCCAATTAGGTATACGGGCTTCGTCTTCATCATCGTTATCTGAATCTTGATCTGAACGTATATCGTCTATTCCATAATTGCCATCATCTGAATGATGAGTTAAATCACTAGAAAATAAATTTGTTATTTGTAAAATATGATTTAAACAGAAGTATTGAAAGAAAAGAAAAACAATCTAGAACTCCTCACAAATAACAGATATAAGAATCAGTTCCTTAGCGTATGCCATACAATATGACTTATAGAGCAAATAGAATCCGATAAAGTTCTTCGGATTAAGAAAGTTATATTTTTATATTGCAGGAGTTGCGCTAGCAACTTATTTTTCTTTAAAAAAAGCAAAGATTGAAAAAAATCGTGAACTAACGTTACTGTTGTATCAAGTTCTAATTCATCATGAATATTTCCCGATGCTGGTAATATCGTCCAATCAGCTTTATGTTGTAAATTGGGTTGAACCATTGAACTTGATGGTAGTGTAATATCATTTCGTAATGGATTAGTTTTATCGACAACAAATGTATATTCAGCATTGGCTGCTGCTGCTGTTGCTGTTGGTTTTTTCAATGCATTTGCTGGATTTTTAATAATTTTATTTTGATTTAAAGCTTTACTTGTTGTATCCAATACAACAGGTTTATATTGTTGTGCAACAGGCTTCGCATATGTCGTTGATTCATTCATTGAATTATTGAATGTTGTTGAATTATTAAAATTGTTACCTTGTGCTTTTTTATTTTGATTTGCAGCGGCGACTTTAGATTGATTATCGGATATGCGTAATTGATTTTTTTGTTCTTTTTCTTGCTGTATTTGTTTTGCACGATTAAGAACTTCTTCTCGCTTTTTAGCTTGTTCATGCACTAGGAATAGAAAATACGGAAAATGAAAATCGAAGACATTTTGACTTTTGATTTGCGTTACTTACATTTCTCAACTTTACGTTTTCGTTCTTCCTGTTTACGTTCTTCAGCAGCCCGTACCAATAGATCACGTTGTTCTTGACTAAGACGGCTTGTATTCATTGTTACCGATGGTTTGTTTCGAAATAGTGTACGCGAATCACCACGATTTTGACGATCGTTTGATGGACGTGCAAACTATTTAATAAATTTAAATTTAGCACTCACTTATTTTTGTTTGCATTTATTCATTGATTTCATTTTATTTACCTTACGAATAGCACTCGTTTTGCCGACACCTGATATTCGTTTACCAGATGACCATTTTGATGATAGTTTTTGCTAAAAATAATTTCATCAACATTCTTCAATTGAGATTTTATAATAGAATACTTACAGGAAATTTATGTCCTGCTGAAGAAATTCTATTTGATGAGTTGTTTAATTGTATTGAAACATCATCATTAGTTGTAACAGTATTCGTCTGTTGTTGTTGTTTTTTCTTCTTTGCTTTTTTCTTGCTTGCTGCCTTTGGTGCTTCATTTTCTTCATCACCCATTGCGTCTATATAATTTTGATCATCATTATCATCGATTATAACAGTATTTGTATTATTGTCATTAGTCTGCTCATTACGTGGTTGCAGAACTCGACTTGGCGACGATGGTTGAACAATAAAACGTGTTGGCACAGAAGGATCGGCTTGCCATTGAATAGGCTCATAATCTATTGGTTGATCAGAACGAAATGGTATGTAAAGCGGCTGTTTAAAAACATGCGGACGATTTATTGATGATTGCCCAAGGCAATAGTCTAATATTGTAGTAAATGAACTAAAAATAAACGAAGGAAATATAATCGTCTTAACAAAACAAAAAACAAACTCTCCTTGTCTTCATTCTAAAACATTGAATATCTCAGAAAACTCATACGATTCTCTTAGCTTTGACATTACTTGTCATAGAGCTATATTTCATGAGAATTTGAAAATTTTTGCTTTTGACCTATTCTCTAACAATATATCATGAAGTGTTCTCAAGATGATCAACAAATCAAGATAGAAAAATAGTTCATATGAAATAACAACATTATCCGTGCGTTTTCATTTTATTGATTTAATTATTGTCTTTCGTTGCAAGAGAATGCTAAGCTGAATTATCTATTTAATCAAATTGCTCCTTTTCATGTGCGGAAAAAGGATATTCGGTTCAATAGGTTGAGGAGCTCTGTAAAAATGGTGATTTTGTTGTAGAATTATATTTTTTCTATAATAATGTAGTAGTTTCGTTCAGAAAACATACTCTGCATCCTATTTCAAACAAAGTACATCAGTTAGCTGCCTTGAAGTTCTGATGAGATATTTAGGATATGGAATCAGAAAAGCATGTGTAGAGCAGAAGAGAAAACTATTTCCTGCGTTTGTGTTCTCCGACAGAAGATGCTGGAAATCATTTCAGATTTTGATAAAAATTAGTTTCTTTTAATTATTATCTTCATTGTATTAAAAGTACAAAAATATAATATGAGAAAATAATTTTGTACTTCAAGTAAAAGAAGAACCTCTGTATATATTTATGATAACTTCAAACAATTGCTTCTTCTATAAAACGTCTATTTTTCGATTGACAATCTGAAGCAAGGGAATCAATATTCCATTTTCTTTCAAATTAGTTCGTATCTCTCGTATTTATTTATCGTCTACATATCAATATTCGTCTATTAATAAACAATAATTACTTACATGCTTCTATTATCATTTTCAAGATATTCATTTTCGATTGTTTTTTGTTGAAGTGTAATTTCAGATGAACTAAAAAGCAAATATTCATGAACAGAAAATCAATAGTCCAAATTCAATTTTCAACTTACTCATTTTCAAATAATAATTGAAGGCTATCGAATTTTGCTGACGGATTCTCGTTGTATTGTTGAACAGATTTAGCAATTAAAGCGGAGGCAATTGCAAATGCACGATTATCATTAAATTCAAGTTTATCAAATGCATCAATAGCATCGATAATAGACATCTACATTTTCAAAAAGAAAGGGAACAAATTGATATTTTTTTTCATTTAATCACTTTAGTTGGTTTGTTTCAAGACAATAAGTAGACAATAAATCCATATAAATACAAAACAACGATATTTTGTTTTCCAAACAAAGACAAACACAAAAGTAATGAGAATAATAGTTAAACAAAGAGCAGAATTACACACGGTACAAAAAAAAGTCAACAACAATATATGATCTCAATTAGAAATTGAGAAAGGAAAATGAATAGAGAGAAATTCTCGACCACTTGTTCTTATTTTTATTAGAACAGAGGTTTATATACATAAAAATGATCTTCAATAAAGCTATTTATCATTATTACTAGGTGGTGCAACACCTCCAATTGATGATCCAGCTGCAGCAGCTGCAGCGGCAGCTTGTTGTTGAGCAGCAGCTAATTGAGCATAATATGCTTGATAATACAAAGCACTTGCATCTGGCATTTGCTGCTGCTGCTGTTGTTGTTGTTGTTGTTGTTGCTGATGATGATGAGAATCAGCTTGTTGAACAGTTAATTGAGGTTGAGCTTGTTGAGCTGTCTGTGCCTAAATGGAAAACAGTTGTTTTAAAAGCAAATTAAAGATGAATTGTTTTTAAATTAACCATTTGCGCTGTTTTTAACCATTGTGCCCATTGTTGTGTTAAAGAATTCGTATCTTGTTGTGGTTGTTGAGGTGCTGCTACCGCTGTAGGTTGCGTATTGAGAGCAGCTGCACATAATGCAAGCCATGGATCAAGAGCACTTTGTTGCGAAACATTAGCAGGATTCGACATTTGATTAACATTGAGTGAATTTTGTGCTGATAGAGATAGATTAGGATTATTTGTTGCTTGGGTTAGATGAGATGGAAATTGTTGTTGATTAGATGGTAGAGTTTGAATAAGTGGTTGTAAACGTTGTTGTTGTTGCTGCTGAGGATTATGAAATGAATGTTGTTGTTGTTGTGGTGGTGGTGGTTGCTGCTGTTGCATTGGCGGCTAAAATAAAAATCATGCAATCATGAGTCTATTGTTCATTGCAATGAAGAGAAACATGAGCTTAGTATCTATTTCATACCGGTGAATTTTTATTTTTCAATTCTCGTTTTTAATACGTGTAGTTTAAGTATGACTTGAAAAAATTTTGATTACACTACGTAAGTTCATGCATTATTAAATTCTATTTCACACTGCGACTCTGATCTGCAACTTTTCTTTTTAGGTTAAACGAAACAGTCCGCGAAAATTATGTAGAAGAAAACTATTAATTGAATTCTAGATAAATCTTGTGGTGCCATCTGAAATTTTCATCGAAATTCTTATCGTTTTTAATTTTCTAAAATATCGTGAACTTCAAAAAAACTTACTCTTGAGCCAAAGCTTTGTCTATCATGTTGTTGATTAAAACTATTATTATTCTGCATGAATCCTCTTCCGCCACCTTGTGACTGTTGATGATTGTTATCATAGTCATTGAATTGTCTTCCTCGTTGTGGATTATTAAAATCTTGCCTGAATCCACCACCACCACCACTACTACTACCACCACGTTGATTATCATGAAACGAACCTCTGCTATTGTATTGATTTCGGTTATTATCGAAACCACCGCGACCACGTCCACTATTAAAATCATTTCGTTGATGATATCCACCGCGTCGGTCATCATTTGATTGATTACCAAAATTGTTTCCTCGTCCGCGATAATTATTTCCACCACCTTCATGAAAACCGCTACGTTGATTACTTCTTGAATCTTGTCGATGATCAGAGTATCGGCCGTTTCCGCCACGTGAAAAACCACTACCACCACCGCCACCGCCGCCGCCGCCGCCACCACCACCAC
>CAJNYU010002424.1:0-94924 GCA_905331475.1 Rotaria socialis | reverse complement strand
TAAAATGACTTATTTGTGAACATATACGACAATGTGTTCTCAACAATTTAATCCAAGATCAAATAATTGAATGGGTTACCAGTTCGTGTAATCTGATTTAATTTTATCATAAATATTTGGAGAGTAACATTTTCAAAAATGATATTGGCCTTGAAAAGACTGTGTGTGAAAGTTAAAAATTCAAATGAAACTTTTCTGTATCTCAAATATGAGGATATATAGAAGCTAACGAACGAAAGTTCTCAGGTGTTGATCGAAGGCTTTCGATGGAAATTTAAACACGATTTTCAGATCTAGTAAGATAGAAATAAATTTGGACTTATCGTTATTTATTATGATTCACTATGATGAAGCATAATACCTGTTAATTTATTATTCTTTGTTTTCTGAATTGATTATGTTGTATGATTCTGACAATCACTCAAGCGCCGCTTACTCTAATTATCTTTTCGAGAACAAATTATAGTGAAGAGGTCACATCAGCTTCTTTTTTTCCTCCATCAATATCACTGAGATTGGTCGATTTTTCTTCATCTTTTAAAAATATCTAATAAATCGAACAAGTCTATAATTCATTCGTTATGAAACATTATGCTGAATCGAAATAAAAACTTTATTAAGCCCAAATCACTTTTTTTTGTCTTATTATTATTCTGACGCCTGATTCGCTATTCTAATCAGTTATATATATATAAGTATCGTACTCATATTTTGCGACCATGTAACTTTATCTTTGGTCTAAAAATATAACACAATCGTTAAAAAGATAGTGAATAGAGAATGGAAAGTAAAAAAGGGCTTCCATGATAACGTTTACAAGATGTGTTATGCAGTGTATCTAAACGCAATCATGTTGTGTCTCTTAATAATAGTGTTCATCAATATTGTTCCAGTTACTATGCAATCGATATCAATTCAAATTGAAGATCTTGAACAGTTGCTTATGAAATTTGCTGATCGACTGTTTGGAATTGTTGATCCAACTATTAATAAATTTCGAAATGTTACTTTTAAAATTATTTCCGAATTAGAAAATCGTATTGAAGTCAATACATCTGAAGTATTTTATCGGTTAGAGACAAATCTATTTGTTTTATTATTCACAATCATTGTATTCTTTATATTTGTTTTGATTCTTTTAACCCTACTGGACAATCTGTTAATGAGATATAAAATTTTACCAGAAAATCGTCGTACTATTGGATTAGCAATCATTACAATAGTTTTTGTTTGGCTATTTATTGCTCTGATATTATCGACATGGTTACCGACCACTAAATTGAACTTGAAAATTCTTCAATATATATTCATGGGGTTAATAAGTTCAATACTAATATATCTTATTTTTGTGTGGATCTCTTATTTCTATACTCACCGAACTCTTACTCATAATAATTTTACACAATGCCGAAGCCATGAGAAAAATAGTAGAATATTAACGAAAAGACGGTCCGCGTGTGTACAAGAAGGAATAGAACTAACACATGGTTGACTTTAAGATATTTTAAACGCATCGAAGATATTATTTTTTTTATATCAATATTTATGTTAAAATAAAACGCATATTACTTATGTTTACATCATAATACTGTATTATAACAAAAAAAAAACAGTTTAGATGTATTGATTTATATTTATTGCGTGTGCGATTGAGTTCGATTCTATTGCTTAAGATTGATTTATATCAAATGTTGTTGTCACTGAACTCTTCGACAACAAGAGTCCTTCATAAATATAATGCTCTTTAAAAATGATGCTACCAAGAACAGGATTTTATCGGATATACATGTTTTGATTTCTTTGTTTCTATCCTTGAAAAGCCAGCCATTCTATTTGTCATAACTTATCAATACTAGACCTATAGAATATTGTTATTTTTGTAGAAGTTATGTTTCGATAGATCTTATTCGTATCCTTGTTACCAATACAAACGGAGATACGCAGAAATAAATAAAACTGGGAACCAAACGAATCTATAGATAAGTGTAGAAAAAATACAATGAATACATGCAAAAAGTTTAGATGTATATTTTCAACTAGAAAATCTTCAAAAAGAGAAAAAAGAAAAGACATGGGGAAAAGACTAATTCCTAAGCGATAGTGCATTAGACGTATCACAGAGTTTAGAAAAGCAAAAATTAGAATATCCTGGATTTGATTACTTGATATACACATTGTAGAACAGTTAATTCATCGGAGAGTTTTCATTTGTTTGCTTCATCTAAAAAGCAAACAGTCTATAATGACAACTATTAAACTTAATTTCACAGATTTTTCTAGTAACAAAATTTTGCAATTTTATTTGAGAACTTCGAATAGGTAGAATTGCTCAGTGACTACAAATCAACTGGAAGTACATACAAAGTGATTACTAAATTTCGTTGTCTTTTCATCGAGCATTTAAATAGTTTATGTAATGATTCATTCTCTACTGAATTCTCGATATGTTTTTTCAATTTAACTTTGTTTCTTCGACATTAAAGAGTTTTGTCACAGCTAGATAACAAAAAAAATACACCTACCAGCTCAGAGCTGGGCAAGTACGGAGTTTTTCGAGTACGAGTATGAGTACGAGTACCAACTATTCGAGTACGGGTACGAGTACGAGTACCACCTATTCGAGTACGAGTACGAGTACGAGTACCACCTATTCGAGTACGAGTACGAGTACGAGTACCAACTATTCGAGGGCAAGTAAAAGCACGAGTAGCTTAAGCACCAATATTGATAGTCTAGTACTAGAGATATCGTAATCGCTGATGATCCATTTAGGGTGAAATTATTAGGTCTTTAAATTTAAAACACTTAACATGGAATATAACATACATGCTTATATTTCATAAATCGTTGAAAGAAAAATACAGACTAAGTCATAAATCATAGTCCTAATCATAATACTAAGTGTTCCTTTATTATCAAGTTGACATCAATGAATTCACAACAAAGACTTATTACATTTAAGAAAAGTTAGCAAACAAACATTTTTTGGAGTTAATGATGCGCGATGAGGACGCATTACAAATCCACCTTGAGAAAAAATGCGCTCTACAGGAGCCGAAGTAGCTGGTACTGACAAATATTTCAAACCAAGTTGATATAAGCATGGATACAAATGTTTTTTTTCAAAAATTAAATTTTCTTTAGAATTTTCTTCGCATAAATATTGGTCAAGCTCAGTCAAAATTTTTGATTTATCAGTATGTGAAATTTTTTTTACTTCGCCAAAATAAGGAAAAAGACATTTTCGTTTTACCGATAAATTCCTGATTTTAATGCTGACATCATGAGAACTTAATTCGTTTATTTTCGGTACTTCAGCTGCTTCGTTCTGTAATGAAGAAAAATCTAGTTTAGAAAAAAAATGAACAAATGAAGTTCGTATTTTCTCGGTAACACGCGTTTTTACCGAACTATGTAGATTTTCAAGCCATAACAATTTAAAACGAGTATCAAACAATGGTGCAATAAGAAATATTGGATCAGAAAAACGTTCTGACATAGAATAACATCCAAAAGGCACATCATAATCAAAATGACGAAGAAGTCCACTAAATCTAGCTTTAATAGACGATATAAGAGTTTCACATAAAGAAGTAAGAACTAAAGAAGAAGAGTTTAATTCACGTTCAAGATCAAAAAGGATGCCAAGAATTGTTGGCGCAGCGAGACTTATCGTAACAAAATTTTCTCCCTGCGTGACCAAAGTTGCTTCATTAAATAGTTCAAATAAAGAAACGAATTCTTCTAAGATTTTTCTATCTTTCGTGTTAATAATAAGTTCATTTTTTTTTAAATCATTTAGTATTGAATTTAATGTTGAAGATGGAATATTAATAACTTTTTTCACTGTTTGATATTGACTATTCCATCGAGTTCGATTTGCCCGTGGAATACTGTAATTTACTTTTGATAATCGTTCAGCAAACTCAGTGCTACAATGAGCGAGTTTAGCTAAACTTGCTACTTTTTTAAGGGATGATGATGCTAAAGTGCATGATTTAATTCCATCATTAACGACAAGCTGCAGACAATGGATAAAACACGGTAAACGTAAATATTCATCTGCATGAGTATCGTCAATACTTGTTTGATACACCGTATCGTCAACATCTTGTATTTGGAATTGTTTTTCTTTATCAACTAAATCATCATTTAATTCATCATTCGATTCTGATTCAGAATCAACTTCTTTTTCTTCTTCATCTTGTTGTAATTCATCAAAATAATCTTCAAATCCTGGTAAAATAATGTTGTCGAAAGCAGCTAAATTGTTACTGGCATTGTCAGTAATCAAACGCACAATTTTATCTTTTATATCATACAGTTGTATGATTCGATCGAATTCTGTAGCAAGTTTTTCACTTGTATGTTTACCTTCAAGTCTATCAAATGCTAATAAAAAAGATTTCAGTTCATCATTAATAATCGTATGTAATGTAACACCTAAATAAGATCTCATACGACGATCTGTCCAAACATCCAATGTAAGACTAACATAACTAGATTGATTACAAATTTCTTTTAATTTTAAAACACATTTTTTCTGTAAATTTGGCAAAAATGTACGAGTAAGATCACGTCTGTGAATAGGTTTGAACTTTGGGTCAACGTCAGTCATAAATTTCTTGAATGATGTATGATCAACAATAGACAATGGTAGTCCCATATTTATTATTAAATTCTTGATAATACTGTTAGTAAGTTGTTGTTGTCGAATGTTGTTAGAAGAATCTATGTACAAAAAACAATGTATTTGTCATATTTATTTAGTCAAATAATGACACAGAAATACATTAAAGGCGTAAACTATCTTAACTGCGTATGTATAAATATAATTTGTAACAAGAATTTCTTTCAGGATTTTTTCCTCTTAGTTAATCTAGATTCATTTATTATTTTTATGTACGATAAAAATGCGCTTACATTTTTCTCCATCAGGACTAAAAACATTGTTTATTTTCGGTTGGTTTCTATCTTTCACCGGTTGTCCTTGATTATTTTTCCATTCATCAAGTAATGCTCGATGCTTGGTTTTCAAATGCTTTAAAAAATTTGAAGTTGTCTTATAAGTATCAGTAATTAATGATGAGCAAGTTTTACATTTCGAAGACCAACGATTTTTTTCTAAATTTATATATAAATCCAAAAAAAAATGTTTGACTACGGCCGAACATTGTGCATCATCATTCATAACAATGATGGCGGATTCTGTACCATTGTTGGAGGTAGATGAATTCGTAGTCATATTAAATAAACAACAACAACAAGAGTGACAACAAATCTATAGTAAAAATAAAATAAAATACTAGATCAATAAGACATCAAGTAAAATACCTAATAATGAGAAGCAAAATTACCAGAAAACCAAGAAAAAGATTGACAATGATAAAACCACAATGATAATGATGAACAAAGCTTTCCTTAATATATAATTAATTCTTCCAACGACAGTTGTATCTAATTGAAAACGATGGTAGAAATTAGAAGCGCAGATTCAAAGATCTATAAGCAATATGATGAGGTAAACAATAGAATGTAGGTAGTTCAATACGATTTATTCTTATTTGTGTTTATGATTTCCGTTCTAAATATTAATGGATAACAGAAAGCGCCAGTAGTATATATATACATAGTAAATCATATTTAATCGTCATCGAATGCATTAAAAGGAGGAGAAAGAGAATCAAATATGGTTCTATTAAGTAACTATCTTGTAGCATTCGAATGAATTTTCATTTTCACATATATACAAAGAAGTTATGAATAGAAATTTATCTAATTTTTAGGAAAAAACAACTGATGCATTCGTAATAATTTATTGACAGAATATTTTACGAAAATTTCGAGTATTAATCCTTCGAGTACAAGTACGAGTACGAGTATCATCCCTTCGAGTACGAGTACGAGTACGAGTATCACTCCTTCGAGTACGAGTACGAGTACAAGTACCAATAAAACAGTACTCGAGTACGAGTACTTCGAGTATTTTGCCCAGCTCTGTCAGGAAGCTAATAAAGGATTATATGCTAATTTTAACTAAGTAAAATTTATCTTATATAATACAACTCTTCGAGCAATTCCTAAGCTAACCTGGGGACAGTGCCTATAGAATGATGCCACACTAATTTTTTCGCAGGCTTGTAACGTAGTGAGAGTACTTCTAGTTTCTACACATCAGCTTCCAAGGAGATCCATTTCTTGGGAGATAGCTTTTTCCGAAAAACTCAGTTTTTGAGAGGACGGTTCTGATCAAACGCAACAATGCTGGTAGCTGAAATTTTTAGGAACGGTGTATCTTTCAGTGCTCTTTCCAAAATGAAACTTTCAAATCCATATCTAATTCCAAACAAAAGATTTGAATTACGCAAGTTACCAAAAATGTTTCTTTTGTCATATATTGAGTAATTCATAAAATCCCAACAATTCAATATTTTAAAACGAAAATGTTTTGGTAGATAGCACTCACCGAGATATATGTCTCTGACGCTTTTTCAGCTCAATTAGTTGTTTCTAGATATCGTGAATGGTAGAAATTTTCGTATAATGCTCATAAAAAGTCAAATGATTAATATTTTTTTAAACGGTTTGTGTCAAAATTCTTAGAACTCTTTCCTTTACAACATATTTTTAATTGAACGCAATATGACGACCTCGATTGAACCGCTTCTGTGTGAATTCGTCGTTGTTTATGTGTACTGGCTCATAAATAGAAAAATTATGATTTCAACTTGATTTCCGAGATTGAAATCAGTTTGTTCCCCTTGACTTAACTTAAGTTCCCCTTGCGTATTTTCTATGACTCTACTATTTGGAGAGAGATTATTGAAAACAAGAAATTTATTTAGTTAGAAACCAATTAATCGATTGTGATAGACATCTTCTATAACACAAATCATTGATTGGATACAAGGATCAAAAACATTCTATTAACAGAAAATTAACATCACAGCAAAGTATGTCATGATCTCTGGCAATACATTACACAACAATGCTACGTAGGTAGAGTTATACTTTTAAAAAAAAGCAACTTATCAAATAATTTCAACTATAGTTAATTAAATACAGCCAATCACAATGCAAATTTTCAATCATTCATCAGACTGGTCCATCAATAATTCAAGTGTTATTGTTTTCTTTGCAATATGTCGATAAGCTACATAAGTAAAAATATTCTGATCCAATGATGGCAATGTATCAACAAACGCTTCAGCAAAATGAAAGCAAACAGTGACAACGGAAAAAGATGGTTGTCGAAATTTTATTTCGATATTGATTTTGTAATTCTTAAGGTTTCCTTCTTCGAGTGACTGTCAACTATTTACATATATATATATATATAAGTAAACAACGGATTCATCTTTATGATCGCTACTAATTTGTAATCATGTATCAGGATTTCAAATACAATCTTGAGCATGCCTACTATGTTTGTGATATATATATATACTTATTTATTTATTCAGTGGTAAAATACGACAAAAAACTGTATGATTTGGCGCTTCAAGTTTTCTCACTCGGAATATCAATAGATAAAGTGTTTTGGTTTCTTTAAAATGTTAATACTGACAATTGTCAAATGTGCTGGTTAGACTATCGTCGAATCCATGTTGATCGACTCCATCGCATCTGATGTTATTTCGAACAGAAGAGAAGCATTCAATTTCGCACATAGAAAATAGGAAAATGTCTTACCAATAGCATTTTCATTACTGATTATCACTAAAAAATATAAAATAATATCATTGATCAAAGGAATTCATAAGATTTTCAAGGTTTTCAATTATTTGGTCTTTGAGAAAGTGAAAGTTTCGTTGGAATCATGTTTAATAGTATAGCAGTTAGGAAATTAAATTAAAAGGAACAGCAACATATACTTGTATTCATGTGAAGAACTCACTTCTAACTAATGTTGTATCTCAAATAAAGAAATAGTACATATTTAGGTATTTAACTTAGAATCAAATTATTCCAGAATCATTTCCAACAAAAACTCGCTATTTTTTTTCATTAAATCAAGATATCATAATTAGATTCTTGTTAACAGTCTAATCGTGTTTGTGTTGGAAAAAAAACTTGTGTAAATTTAAACTCGAAGATAGTCATCGTAATGAAAAACAAGTTAGTTCTAAATACAACACAATTCATTTTACTTTAGATAGTTATCGTCATGGTTTATGGCGTGGTGGTTGTGGTGTCTGAGGTGGTAGTTGTTGTGTCTGAGGTGGTAGTTGTTGTGTCTGAGGTGGTGGTTGTGGTGTCTGAGGTGGTGGTTGTGGTGCCCGATGTTGTCGTTGTCGTGTCCGTTGTCGAAGTCGTAGTAGTAGTTGCTGTAGTAGTAGTAGTTGCTGTAGTAGTAGTAGTTGCTGTAGTAGTAGTAGTTGCTGTTGTAGTAGTAGTTGCTGTTGTAGTAGTAGTTGCTGTAGTAGTCGTCTTGGTCGTGGTACTAGTCGTCGAAGTCGTGGTGGTGGTGACTGTTGTTGTTGTTGTTTTGGTCGTTGTCGTAGCCGTTGTCGTAGTCGTTGTCGAAGTCGTCGTGGTGGTCGTTGTTGTTGTTGTTGTTGTTGATGTCGTTGATGTCGTCGTAGTTGTTGTGGCGGTGGTCTGGGTCGTCGTTGTCGTCGTAGTACTTGTTGTTGTCGTCGTAGTACTTGTTGTTGTCGCTAGAGAAATCGATATAGAATTAATTTATATATTGATGTCTTAGTTGATATCAAATATGCAACAATATAGGTAATAACGAATTATTGCTAGCATTATCAAAATATCTACAAATCTGTCATTGTGAGATAAAGACAAATAGCGACTGGTTTTTTTTTCATATCTAGAAAATCTTCTAACTATATCATAGTTTTGTTTTAGATATCATTTTTAGTCAGAACGTTGACTGATATTACCTTTTTTCGTAGTACTAATCATCACACCTAGCAATGCAATAAGTGCAACTAAGCAAACAGCAACTAATATACCACCAATGATTAATAACCATCTTTTATAATATTTCCACTTATTCACCTCAGTGCTCTGTTTCGTAGATGACTCCTGTATTGATGAATTTGACTTCTTTTCTCGTTGACTGAAATTTGATACTTGAGATCTTCGTCCCAATGGTGAATATGACATAGGATTAGGAGAATGATTTATATCAGCAAAGTGCAATGATGGAGATGAGGCTAAACTGTGACTCCTGTATGGAATAGGAGAAATACCCGATATTTGTGAAATATCTCTTGGAATTGTTTTCTTCGGAACATAGAATGCTTTAATGGGTCGTTTGCTTGGCATTTTCACGTGATCAACAAATAAAAATTTGTACAAAATATATCCGTATTTATACTTTTCTGTCTAACACTCATAAGATTTTATTTTCGTTTTTTTTAGTAAAATAAACAATAATAACAGAAATGTTGTTATACTGTGAAATGACGTTTTACCGACGACCTACAAGAGTTACTTCATGTGATGTACATTCTCGACAAGTAAAAAACAACAAGTATTCTATTGAATACATACTTAAACGAGAAAAATATCTTCAGTATGTTTGTATGTAAGTGTTCTATAAGCAAAAGTCGGTATTTATCAACTTCCAATGTTTGTTACATAAACAATCAGTGAGTTCTATGTGTTATTTGTTGAGTGAGAGTTTGGCAATTGCATCAGTTGCCAACTGATTTCTCAAAGGGATATGAGTTTACGGATACAATAATAAACTGAGATGTAAGCAATCCATTGGCTACTTATGAAATATTTGACAAACTAGAAAATGTCACGAGTATTATTATCTTTAGTTTAAAACTACTAATTTGACGCAACAATCAAAGTCATATTAAATTTTACAAATGTTAGACTGATTGAAATCTCAAAACTATAACTATTGATCTATCAGTATATGATGCAAAACTTGGTATCTAAAAGAAATACATGTATTACAAACATGAAAGCACGATTCTGCAATTTGAATATGGATAGAAAGTTCATTTTTATTATTATTGAAAACTACATCAGCAATAAAGGACTGAGACACATACGAGATTGTCAACGCTGTCCGCTAGTAGTTTGTTCTTTAAATTCAATTGACTCATATATGAAAGTACAGACCATGTTCAAACTAATATTTGCCTACTGACTTTTTATGAATATTTAATCTAGTTATATAATAGAAAAGCTTTCAAGAATATGACGTATGATTTATTCTTATTCTAATAGGCCATCTTGTCACGACGACCTCAATGTCCGACTAAGTAGACAGAGTAAAACACTAATAAATTCATCATAACACTTTGATGATAGTTTAGATATCATAAAGAAATCATAGATTGATTATTTTATTTGACCATATGCAACACAAATATAGAGTGTTTCTTTAATTATAAATTTTGTTTCTTTCTATTGTTTTCTTCCTAAAACAACTGTTTTTTGCATTAGCACATATGTCGAAGTGTCTAGCTACATAAAAAAAACTAATTTTGGAAGAATTTTTCCAAGTAACTTAAAATGTTAAAACTATGATGAACATTTCAGAGCTTCAACTTCACATCTATAATCTATTCAAAAAACGCTTTTTTCAAAATGTTAGAGAAAATTGAGAAGGTCGTTTTAACAATGTAACGAATCTTGTATGGTTGAGCTCATACTTCTTTTCTTTAATTAACGAAAGAAATATGTTCATATTACTATTTTGTGATCATCAATCTATTTCACTGCGTAAGCTTACATGTTTCAAAGCTTTAATACGTGTGTGTAAATAAATTTTCTCAAAGTTTCAACAAAATTGAAACATATACTTAGCGTTTTTCCATCAAGCTAATATCAACTAAAAGAACCGATTAGTATACAAGTTTGATGTACTCAAGAACGATTCCAAGTCTTTTTTTGTACAGATCATGTTTTTTTAAACTGGATCTAATACATTTCTCTGTTGAATAATAAGAAATATTGGTCGTTACTATTATGCTGGCATAGTCAAACAATGAAAATCGAATATGTTTACAATTCAGTTTGCATAGCAGATTATCTCCTCCATTTATTCGAATATTTTAATAGTGTAAAATCAAAATAAAGATATCATATATATATATATTTTTTTTTGTTGAGAAGCTCATAAAAATATTAAGCAGTAACACCGGAAGTTTTTGGTGTAGATTTGAGATTGAAACCGCCACCAGTAAAACGTGCTTGTTCGCTGGAGAGAAAGAGTAGTAAATAATACTATGTTATATTTCAATAGTTTTCAATTTATTATCTGGATCGATTTGGTTGAATAAGATCAGGGGGCGGTTGTTGTAATGTAATTCCACTAATGGTCGTTGTAAGTTGTTGCATTTGAGAAATACGTTCTTTTTCTTTTGCCATAGATTCTTCTTTTGTAAAAAGTATTTTTGTCTTACTTATTGACTTCACTTGCTAATGATTTGAGTTGTTTAGTTTTAGCTTTCAATGTTTCTTGATAAATAGATAATTGTTCTGCTGCTTCTGGACCAGGTTGACGAGTTGGAAATAGTACTTACAAGATTTTTATGAATATGCTCTCAATTGTGAACATTTAAATGTTGATGCATCTCACAGTGAATCAGATTCAATGTAAAAACATTTTTTTGTAAGACTTTTCTTAACAAAAATAATTGAGAGCTTTGAATTGTTTTTATGATTGCGATCATAGGAAAAACAGCCTCTACAATAGTTGTGAACTCCAAACAGAGAATAATGTGTAGTATTTGTCGTATTTTATTCAAAATTTTTGGTGTAAAATATAAGCGACTGACACTTGATTAGGATTTGTGATTCTTCGATTTTTTGCTCGGCCATAAATAGTTGCACAAAAGAAAATCTATAATGTGACGAGTAATTGTGAGTATTATCTCTTTAATTTTCTATGTAAAACACATACCACTTCGAACTAATAAATGATAAGAATGAAAACAAATTCACACTATTAATCAGCTTCTTTGGAATATCTCCAGAAGATACACATTGTCAATAACTACAGAGTAAAAATTACATCGATGTAGGAAAGTCTCCAACAATATCATAGAGCATGAAAGTACAATAGATAGACGATTTTAGCACTACTGTAAATCACGAGAAGTATTGGCGAATTGATCAGCACAATATTCAGACTATTGCATAATACAAGGATTTGATATAATGCACTTGATTTTATATTCAAATCCTTCTTTATATTAGAGTTCAATCTTTGTTATGACTGAAAAAGGAATCAATAATTGAATTGATTCTATTACTTTTTTTCTTGAATTAATAATTCTTTTTGTACAACTTCTTCAGCTTTTTGTATTAAACGTTTTTGAAGTATTTGATCACTACCTTCTAATTTTCTCCAACGATGTACATTCATAAGATTTTCTAATTCTTCTTCTAGTGCTCGACAACGTGTACGTTCACGTAATAATTCACGTTTAAGATCGTCTGTATTAGAAACTTTATCTTGTAATGTACCTTTTTCATGGCGTATTTTTTTCAATTCTAATTTTAATATACGAAAATCTTCAAGGCGCGCTTTATACTGAAGTTCGCCTTTATTTAATGTTGATTGTTGAATCTTACGTTTTTCATAGAGGAGAGCAAGTTCATCATTGCGATGTACAAGTGGTGTACCGAGAACATCACGTTCGGCAATAACCTAAAAACAAACGAATTCATTTTTCTCTATGATTAATTTGTTTTTAGATTTTTCGTTGCTTGTTGTAATTGTTTCATTTGTTTTTTACGTTCATCATTTGCTTCAGATAATTGTTTATTCAAACGTTCAAATTCCAATTGTTGATTAGCACAAGCTTCTTCTTTTTTAATCGCTTCTCTCTTCAGCTGTTCAACATTTAACATTAATTGTTCTTGGCCATGAATTTCTTCTTTTAATTGATCAATTTGATGATTCATTACTTTTAATTTACGTTTCATTTCACTGATTTCATCGTGAGATTCAATTAAATTTTTCGAATAAAGATTACGATCTGATCGGACAGCTTCAGTAATATAACTAGTTTACAAAAATTTAAATAATTAAAATAAGAAAGAAAATTTATCGGTGTTTATACAATGTAAAATGAGTTAGGTGTTTTTCTAAAAAACAAATGTGCTAACTTTGAATACGTTCGAATCATCAATCTTACTTTCGATCAGTTGCGCTAGAGAGGTTTTTACAACTCACTTAGAGTATCTTATACAACAAATTTACTGTTTTGGCGAAAATCTCGTTAGTTTTTCAGTTGAAATTATTGCTTGAAAAAAACTTCATTTTCGTGTCCTTCATAATGACATTCAATCTATATAGTTCTAGATAATTACGTACGTAGTATATGAGTTTGATAAGATTTTTTCAAAGAAAACAAGAAGAAAATGATATCTTTTTCAAAAGTCAATTGATATTTGTTTTTATCTATACAACAAAAGAATTCAAGAGTGATCTTTTTGTGTTGCTCAGACAGCTACTGACGAAGTCTATATACACAATCACAATCATAATTATGCGAATGGTTTTTGAACATTTCAAACTAGTGATTTTACTTCTCACTAGATCAATAAAATGTGCGGAACCACGCTAAAATATGCTTTTCAAACCTATACTACCGCTTCATTTTTTCTTTGCAATTTGATCATCTATTCAGAAAGCATATTTAATCCTGAACAAATACTACAAATGACGTTAATCTACAGCCATCTACATTGTCATACAAAATAATATCAGTTTATACTATTTTACTAGGCTAATAAATCAAGTTTTCAAACACTAAATACTCACGTTCAGCCAATGAGTAGTAAAGTTAAGGAAGTTAAAAAGAATTGAAGCTTCTGAATGTTCAGGTGTCATTAGCTACACAATAATTAATGACTAAGTTAGATTTTACGAGATGTATAAATATGCATTCGTGATGAAAACACTTTTAGATCACATAAGCATGACGGAAATATGAGAAAGTAGTTTTCCAGAGAATTTTCATAATTGTCATAGATTTACTTGTATTTTTTTGAAAATGATGCTTTCAAGTTGTTGCCTGTAAAATGACTTATTTGTGAACAAATACGATAGTGTGTTCTCAACAATTTAATCCAAGATCAAATAATTGAATGGGTTACCAGTTCGTGTAATCTGATTTAATTTTATCATAAATATTTTGAGAGTAACATTTTCAAAAATCATTTATCTCGTTTCGCATATCAAAAGAATTTATTCAAAACTCCTTCGTTGAACAAAAAAATCGAATGATTAAATTGGACATGATAGTCATTCTTGAAGCAGTTTTAAGGAGTACGAGTTCAATAGCAGTGTGAGAACAAGCAGACTGGATACAAAATACCGCGTAAGAGATTGCACAGCTCATAACCCACTACTGAGAGCAATAGTGGAGTAGAGACTACGATAGACCGTTGAATTGTGTCTTCAAATTGGAAGATATTATTTAGCTCAGATAATCCCTCACGATAATGCACGATAACTAGGTAAACGAAACCACTACTGAGAGGAGTCCACGAAAAATAAAATTTATATCGTTTTACTTTTAGATCCCTCAAGTTGTCACTTTAGTTCCTTTAGCTCCCTTTAGCCGTTTTAGTCACTTTTGTGTGAGTGCAAGAGCAGTTGGTCATGGTACCCACACTAAGCACTAAACCGACTAAAAGGACTATGTACATTGAAATATTCTAATATATTTTTCTTGGTATCTTAGCATAAAAGTACAAAGATATAAAATTATTTTTTCGTGGACCTATGCTTAAACTTGATACTATTTAAAGAAGGGATAACAAATAAGCAGCGTTTTACCACAAAACAAAAAAAAAACAAATGAAAAATACACAAAAACAAGTTCCTACGAGAGACGTGCACGAGACATCATTTTTTCTCCTGGCCTTGCCTGCCCTGTGCACGTCTCTGGTATAAATAATAAATAGATATTCAGGAGAGAGTGTGAGCTTCATTGTATCTTGTAAGGATGATTCAGTAAGAGACATCTTTGATACGAACCAAAATTGACGTTCATGTAATGCCTTTTTATATACTGATTAAATATACTTCTAGCTAACCAATTTTGATTGTCTTTTTCAATCAATAAGTGAAAAAAAAGTGAAATATATTTTATACTAAGATTTTTTAGACGCAAACATTTTTTTAATTTTAAAATTACTGTCATATAAATAAAAATGATTTGATCGTTAGTAATATTCATGAAGACTTGAAAAATGTATATCAGTTTTTATTGTTTTCAATTGTTTACATTAACTTTTCCATTACTTACTGAAATTCTTGTCCACCTTTTTTCTCATCTATTATGGTTCGATATGTTTATAAGCGTTAAAAATGCAGAAGAAGGTTTATCTTATAATAAATATTATTTTAGTTAATTTAAAAAAAAATCATCTGTTTGTTTTTCTGTTCAATGTATTCATTTCGATGATTTTTGCTATCACTACAACAACGCTATTCGCATAAATACTGTGTTTCTCATTGCATTAATTAAAAGTCTTATTATTGAATGACTCATCGGATAATTAAACACATCGTTAAAAAACATTTTATTTACACTGTCGTTTGATTGGATTTATTCAAAAACAAAGAGGCAAACAAATCCACGTGGTATTATTACATATATAGGAGAGAAAAGGAAACGACCAGTGCACACTTATTCATTTTAGACAATCACTTAACAATATGACTGAATCAGTAGTAACGATTTCGCGTAAGTTCTCTATTTTAGTTTAATTCATATTTTAATAAATATAATTTTTAGCTAAAACATCACCATATCGTTCTCAAATTCAAACTCGTACTGCATCACCACGATCTTTATCATCGGTTAATTTTTATGTTTCACCAGTAAATAATCGAAATATCGATGATGATCATGCAGTATCCAATGAAAAGTCACAATTAAAAAAGTTAAATGATCAATTTCTATCGTATATTGAACGTGTTCGTCTATGTGAAACATATAATAATTGTTTAACTGTTCATTGTGAACATATCAAAAACGCACAAGCATGTACCAAAGATAAATTCGATTCACTTAAACAAGAATTTCAAGAATATCAACAAGAAAGATTTAATCGAGAAAAAAAAGATGTTGAATTAGAAAATGATCATAACAATGACGTCGAAAAACAAGTGAATGAATATAAAAATAGACGAACTTTTCTTCAACATGAACATGAATTAAATAGACAGCAGATTATTGATATGCAACAACAATCTATTGATATTCAAGTACGTATATTGGTTTTAATAAAATTTTTATGTTTATCTGAATCATTTTGTTTTTAATTTTAGGCTAAAACAGAAAAATTACGTTTTGATTATGAAAATTTCAATGACGATAGTAATCATTATCGAAAACAAGTGTCCTATTATCAATTATTTAAATCATCGATTCTCGATGAAATATCTCATCAACGTGATATGCATCAACGTGTACAATCGGAAGTCGATGATTTAAATATGCAAAAACAATTATCAATACAAGCACATGAAGCTGATACTCAAGTTTGTTTTTATAATGCGCATTGATTTGATTTGATTTTTCTATCTGACAAATTTTAGGCAATTGAAATTCAAAATGATAATATTTTTTATGATTTAACAACACAATTTCGTTTAGATGGAAATGAAAAAAGTGTTTTAAAACAAACATTAAATGAAATTCGTGAAGAATATAAAAAGAAAGATAACGAAATGCGTGAAGAACTTCATCGAAAATGTATGTTTAAGTATTTTCAATTCATTTTGAAAAATCGCTTACTTTTAATTCTTTCTACAAGATTTAAATGAATATAATCAACACAAGAAAAAATTAATTGATCAAAATTTAATTGAAACAAATCGAGAAACTATTGAAAGACATCATCTATCAAATGAATTAAATGCATTAAAAGATAATCGAGTATTATTGCGTCAAAAATTAACTCTAGTACAAGAACATTATAAGCAGTTAGAAGTAAATGTTCAACGTGAACTTAAACGACAAAAAGATATGCATGAACAATATGATCATGAAATTAAAAAATTAAGTTCATCAGTTCAAGAATATGTAAATTAAATAATTAAATAATATTTAAAATTCTACATTGATTTATTTAGGAAAATCTTCTTAGTCATAATTCATTAGCTCTTCCATCAACAATCAAAGATGAAGTTAATAAATATCGACAATTACTTGAAGGTTCCGATCAACAAATAGGTCTTCGACAAATTGTTAATAGGTCAAATAAGAAATCTGAATCAGTATCAACAAGTGAAAATTTCTATGCAACAGCACCTATTCAACAGTATCTATCTGCATATACGAGTCGATTGATAAGTGAAACTGATCTAAAATCAACCAATGATTCTACGAAACACGATGAGACAATCAATGAAATATCTATTGATATGTCTCATACAGATGGTAAATATATATATACACATGTTTATAATTAATAATTTTAGTATTATTTCTTTAAAGTTGCAATAAATCAAACATTACCATTTATACCGATGGAGACTAGAACAAGTATAACGGAAGAACAACAGTCTCCATTGATTTCTACATTTGAAAATCGTGAACCAGCAGAACAAATAACCAACGAACCAAATACTATGATGCCATCGGAAATAATCATTCCAATTACTATTGATATTAATTCTGCAATAGACGAAGAATTAAATGAAGCTAAAATAGTAATGGTATCACCTACGCCTGTTCTAGATCAACCAATGGCTGAATCAACTATTGTTGAAGTACCAGTATCAACATTACCGGCAGAAAATCCATTAGCTAAATTAATTTTAACAATGTTACCTGATGCAGCTCCATTTGTGCCAAGTTCGAATGTTACTAATAATCAGTCAGTTACACCGATGCCGATAACGGTTATGAATAATGATGCACCAGCATTTATTCCAAATAATCAACATCAACATGTAAGTAATCAACAACATTGGGGTGGACGAGGTGGCCCAGGAGGAAATAATCGTCGTGGACAAAATGCTGTAAGTTTCCTTTTGAAATAGCATAAATAGAATACATAATTCTTTATTTAGGGTGGTGGTTTTCATCATGGTGGTGGTGGTGGCGGCGGCGGCGGCGGAAATCAACGATCTGGAGGTCAGTCTACATATGTACAGTGGCTCCCAAAATTATCCAACAAGGTTTATTTTCAATTTTTTTCGCTACCTGAATCATTAGACAGATTCCAAATAGTGATTCGAGTAGAGAAAATTGTTTCCAACAAGAATATAGCAAAATAAAAATTCTAGTAAAATTCTCAAATCTAGGGTCTCCAAAAACCAAAACCCTAGCTTTTTGTCAACCAGAAACCGTTAAATATTTTTTGTTCTAACAGTCTAGAATGATAGAGTGGCCGATACTCTACAAAATGCAATGTCTCCCAGCTCTCTACGACATTCCTTCAGAATTTATAAGCCTCACAAAAACTGTAAAAATGCGTTTTTTAGTCGAGTTACAGCTAAATTTCACATTTTTCCAGTTTTTGTGAGGCTTATATATTCTGAAGGAATGTCGTAGAGAGCTGGGAGACATTGCATTTTGTAGAGTATCGGCCACTCTATCATTCTAGACTGTTAGAACAAAAAATATTTAACGGTTTCTGGTTGACAAAAAGCTAGGGTTTTGGTTTTTGGAGACCCTAGATTTGAGAATTTTACTAGAATTTTTATTTTGCTATATTCTTGTTGGAAACAATTTTATCTACTCGAATCACTATTTGGAATCTGTCTAATGATTCAGGTAGCGAAAAAAATTGAAAATAAACCTTGTTGGATAATTTTGGGAGCCACTGTATATGCATATTTTTTTTTCTCCTAATAATGCATTTATTGTATTTATAGGTGGTGGCAATTGGCAACAAAGTGGTGGTGGTGGCGGTGGTAGCCATCCCAAGCAACGGCGTGGACAAAAATAATATTGTATTTCATTATTTAGTTGCTTTGTTTTTGTTAATTAATTACATGTACATTCTTAATTCTCTCAGTTGTTTAACATTATATGTGTGTGTGTGTGTTTTATTTTGAGTTATGCTCTTATTCAAATGAATGAAAAATAAATAACAGCTGAAATAATTCTATAAACTGAATAAAAAGTTTAATATTCATCTTAGCATATACGTCTATCAAAGATTAATATATGATACATTGTAGTAAATGAAGGCGCTTTGGTGCTTTTATTTATAATTGAATTTTCAATAATTATTTATTTAATCAATAAGACTAAATGCTTTTGTAAATTATGCTTAGTTGGTGGTTGCATCGGTCACCACCAACAGCGAAATGAATATCATTCATGTATATTTGTTCCAATCCACTGGACCCAGTACGGTGTACCGGTCCAAACCAACAATGGTGTGTTCAATTACCAGCTTGTTATCCAACCATTCTTTCATGTGTACCCACTGTTGTCAAACGTGATGATTATCATGGTAGCACTATTTTAGATTCACCATTATATGCAAATAGTCGATTACTTCAACGTCTTCGACAAAATATTGATCAGAATCCGGTGCCGCCCTCATCAAATAAAGCAAGTCATATGTATCAACAGCATGTAATAGATACGGATAGAAAAAATGTTTTGTCAACACCTATTAGTCCGGTGTCAAAATCAAGAAGTCCTTCGTTACTACAGCAATTTTTCAATAGAAAATCTATGGACGGCAATCGATCAATTGAAAAGTCAAGAAATATTACACCTATTCTAAATGTACACGACTCATCGAAATCGAATGAGAATGACTTGGAAAATGCTAATAGCAGAGATAAGAAAAGTTACAAACCAATTTTTATAGTAACAATGATTGAAATATCTTCTCTGTATAGAATTACGTCAAGCAATTCATAATATAATGAAAAGTACTAGTGCTCAAGATAATTTATCAAAAAATATTAGTACTCATCATCTCGATCCAGATCTTTCTAATAGTGTTACAGATATCAAAAGTAGTCATTTTCTTTCACCATCCAATGTTCAACAACAAATCGATAAAAAATCATCACAAAAACAGAACACGTCAACAATTCAATCACCAACAAATTCTACTAACGATACTACACAACTTGGCACAGGAAATAACTGGATTAAAACGTAAGTCAAATAGTTCATGAGTAACTCGTTACGTTGACAAAGATTAGATGTAATTCACTAAATGGGTACTCGGTATTCTCTCACTGAAAACAGTTACGTCGTATGACATTGAAAGTCGATGAATAATTTCCGCAAGAATGTTTTTTCTTGGATAATTATATAGATTACAGGAAAAACAATCAAGCAAACAGTTAAATACAAAATCTTCGAAAAACAAAATCGATGTTGATCATTTACATATGAGAGAAGCAATGGCTGCGTTAGAACCACATATTACTAGAGAAGCATTGCAAGCATTGATCAATAAGAAGAAAGATCTAGAACAAAATGCTTTCATGCGGCTACTAACAGGACCTTCACGATGCTGTCGTTCATATCGTACTCAACGACGTCTAGCAACAGTTGCTCAACGTTCAATTGATATTGCTATCAACGATGTATCAATGTCTCCAATACATAATAATAATAACTAAAGTAATTCCTATAGATAGAAGTAATAACATTAAGTCAGTCTCATATCTCAAAATGAACCTGTGAGGGTCTTTCGTGATGTGCAGATGGTTTATTTACGACCAACATATAGGCTGTCAGTTACATCCTGATATGTTGCCTGGATGATGTTAATTTGTTATAAACTATTGCTTTCTTTCCTTTTTCTTCTCATGTTTAGTGAAATCACGCAAAACATATTCATTTAAATAATCGACGTATAGGACAAACATAAAGCTAAGAAAATCTTGATCAAAAACGACGATGATGATGATGATCTCTACATTACGGAAGATTATTTTTATGCTCTTTTGCATTCTACTTATTTTAAATCTATCATGGACAACTGCAATAGCTACGGAATTAGATCAATTACTGCCATCAATTCCAGTTTCATCCCAAATCAAACGATTGGCTTCTCGCTGTTATATTAATGATTATCCAGCATGGTTAGAACGGCAACAAGAATTGATGATATGGTTCCATTTAGCTAAATTATTAAAACTGCCCATAGAAGAAAACAAAGTAATACAAGAAGAATTGGAACAAATTCGACTTCAACACGAATGTCTACGCTTTATTGAACATTTAACTCTTTCAGTAGGACCTGGATAAATATATATATATGGATTGTAACGAAAAGGAATGTTTGAACTTATTAAAATATGAGTAAAAATGAATGAAACACATGTTGTTTATTGATTGAAAATCAGATTCTATTATGTTTTGATGTTACAGAATATTTATAAAACCAAAAAAGATTTCAAATTAGTAGGTGGGCATGTTCCACTTTGCTTGACTTCTGTCATATTCGTATTAGTTACGTTTTAACCATGCTATTTCTTTTTTCTGCAAAAAACAATTGATGGGTTTCGAATTTCTTTCTGTTCTACGTGACTCATCTAATTTTTTCAGCTCACGTTTGAAAAGATAAAGCAGATTCATTCTTAATGATTACGATTACCTTGAAAAAAAGACGTGCCATTCATTCTTGATGATACATGGAAATGTGCAGAAAGAAAAATGATAAACAGACCTCGAAGTACTTTTCATTCTCTATTACAAAACGATGGAATGGGCAACAAATTTAATATCAGAAATTTATAAATATCTTAGCCATCGTGATGATACAGCTATCGATCGTCTCAATCGTTTATATACTGTGACACTTCTATCAGCATTTGTTACATTGATTTCTTCTCAACAATATATTGTCGGTGGACGTATTATTTGTTGGACACCACAAGAATTCACTAAAGCACATAATACATATTCGGATGATATATGTTGGTTAGGCCATAGAAATTATTATGTACCAGAAAATGTTACTATATTAGATAGTCCATCAACGCCAAGAACTTATCCATTTTTAATCTATCCATGGCTACCAATAATTCTTATTGCTATGACTGTAAGTTTTATTTTACCATATTTATTAGTGTGGCATGGATTATCGGCAAGGTTTGGCATTGATATAAAACGATTAATACAATTAGATGATCCAGTAGCATCATCTCGATCAATACATTTTGTATTATCTCAAAATTATTCAATAAAAAATCATAGACGATGTTATGTTATAAGTATATATTTACTGATGAAATTTTCTTATATTATTATTTTATTTGGCCAACTTATTCTTATCAATAGATTATTAACAGGAGAATATTTTATAATTGATATTCAACAAATCTTCAATATTCTATCTGTTAAATATAATATGTGGTCATCAGTAAGTTACTAGCATTTGGATTATATTTAATAAAATAATTGTATGTCGATTTTCAGGCGCATATACCAATTGAAACAATGTGTGGTAAGTTTAATTATATGGAAGAGAAAAATCGAAATTATTTTTTTTTTACCATTTAGATTTTATGGTTCGAATGTTAGGTAAGATGATTCGTTTCCGGATGAATTAATTTTCTTATTGTTGCTGCTGTAAACTTAGGTCAAAATAATAATTGGTATACAGTACAATGCATTCTACCATTTAATTTATTTACTAAACGAATATTTGCTTTATTAGCAATATGGTTCATAATTTTATTCATTTTAAATATTATTGATTTCGTCTACATTTGGCTATGGAAACGTCTATGGTTAAGTTCACATAGATATGATTATGTATTTAATTTTTTTGATTTATATGAAATCTATCTGGGTATAAATAAATTAATGCTTACAATGTAATAAAATTTTTATTTTTAGATAACAAGAAAGATGATCATAGACTAAGATTGGCAACTACGAATAGCCGAATACTACGTCAAGAGTTTGTTTATAAATATTTAAATATGTAGGAATGAATTTATGAGAAAAACATAGATGAATTTCAATCCTTTTTTGATTTGTTTTAGAGATGGTTATTTGTTACTCAAATTGTTACATGAAAATTCGTCTGATATAAAAATGAGTTATCTTGTGGCTAATCTTTTTAAACAGTTTTCACAAGAAAAAAATCAACAATATCAAATCATTCAACGACATGATAGTAGTACTGATGTATAAACTTGATCGATTGAGTTTACTTCTGCACTATTATTTTCCTTGTTTTTACTTTTCTGTTAAATACTCTTCCTAATTTATCAGTACAATTTTTTTTAAGCTGAACTATTGCAATTTATTGTTATTGTAGCTTTGTTTTCTCTATGTATGTATGTATGTAATGACGTACATTATGCACCAATAAAAATTATACATTGTTGATTTTTGTCTTTTTCTATTGTATTAATTTATCCAATTTAATAATGCTCAATGCTATTCCTGACAGATGTACAGAAAATGCTAAGATTAGAGGTTTACTTAGACCAAACGAAATATTTCCTGATGATAGTGAAGATAACATCATTCCACAACAGTCATTTGCTTTGAGCTTGCGACAAGAATCATCTTTAACTTTAAGCAATCGGGACTCAACTTTAGAAATTCTAAAAAGAAATCGTGTTGTTGATATGAATAAAAAGATTTCTTCATTTCTTATTTTTAGTACGATACACGCATCAATACGTGGAATGGCGGATGAAAAGATATCTTTGAAAACAGAAATATAGAAAGTAAATAAATTTACTTGTACACGAACTAACATATATGTTGCCATCAATGCATCGTCTATGATTTTCTATTGCTTTTTTTCTTATGGAAAAGCATAAATATGAATGATATTATTGTAAATGAAAATTAGTTCTTATAGTTATGTAATGCGATATAACTGAAAATTTCAGTGTTTAGGTTCATCGATGACTAGTACTCTATTCTTCCCGATTCTAGTTTTAATTCTTTACTTGATCTATTACTCTGTTTCTAATTCAATTTTACTCTGACTCTTAAAAAAGGGTATTTTTCATTTCGATAAACACATACATTTAGAGGTGCCAGCCGAGGTGCTCATCGGCGGCTGAAAGGCTAAAAAAGCACTAGTTTTGTGAACAAGAACAGTCTGTCTATTGCAATATTCTATCCTTAGTATTGTCAAACAAATATGTGAAACAACTTTATTTTACATCTTGACATAATAAATAAAGTACATTTAAATAAATTAGGGATGCACCAATTCCTAGTACATGATCCGAAAGATGATATTTTTGCCTGATGAAGAACGCAGCTATCCGCTTATTTCATAGATTATTCAAGATTAGTTTTTTACGCTCCATCCGGAGTTGCAGTCGGAATTTATGAAAGATTTTAACAAGGCTTCGGATTTTACCTGGATTTTACATAAAATTAGAATTTGTAAGTTTTGTGCGCTTAAATTCTGGGAAATCCAACTCAATTTTAGACTTGCCGTTTGCACTAGGCAAAATTTAAGAATATATTTGAAGAGAGCATTCAAAATTGAACAGAAACAATATGAAAAAAAGATGCTCGGTCGATAACTCTCAATACTGAAAACAAGCAAACATTAGATCAAAAATTCCAGGAATTGTTTTTTCCCCTGTATAAAAAGAACATGCTCGTCATTCGCAGTTATCAAACGAGCATCTTTTTTCATATTATTTCTGTTCAGTTTTGAACGCTCTCTTCAAATCTATTCTTAGATTTTGTTTGCATCGGAGCCAGGATTTTGCACTGGGAGGAGTTCATGGGCGACTAAAAATTATCTGAGGGAACTTAATCCACCTCAGCCATTCCATGGATCCACCACTAGATTTTGTCTAACACAAACTGCCAGTCGGAAATTGAGTTAGATTTCACAGCATTTGACCCAATAAAATTTGAAATTCTAATTTTATGTAAAATCCACGTAAAATCCGAAGCCTTGTTAAAATCGTTCCTAAATCCCGACTATGGTTTCAGAGAAGGCGAAAAAACTGATCTTGACTGCTCTATGGAATCAGCGGACAACTGTGTTCTTCATCAGGCAAAAATGTCATGCATCAGACCATGTACTAGGAATTGGTGCGTCTCTATATATCATATTGAGATGAAAAATGAAAATATAAATAAAAATTGTCGATATCAATGATAGGAGACGGCGGCGACGGCTCAAAAAATCTTAAAATTTCCACTGCCACGGCGGCAGCTGACACTTCTACATACAGTACTATCCCCAGTTTGGACACTCAAATTATATAGCTACATTTTTCAGCAACATTAAACTTCGATTCCCATGTATAAATTATCTAGACAATATTAAACAAAAAACTTTACAACTAAAAACTAGCGATCTTTTAGATATATATTCTGACTTATTTGGAGTCGTATGAAAACTACAACATGGAATAAGAGAATCAGAGTACTGATAATCTTGTATAGTTTTAACCTTTAATGGTTTTGAAACAACTTAAATTCTTTATCGACATTAAAATTCAGAATGGTTGTGCAACACAGTCATCCTGTGCATAAACTATTGTAGTAGTTCGAAAGTATTTGGAACCTATTATGATGCTATAAATCAATTTGATAAAGGTCGAAGACAGGTAAAAATATTGATTTTATTTTAATATTAGCAGTGATTTTTCATCAAGCTGAATTCTTATTTAGGTAACAAGTTCGGAATCAACGGCTGGAATATTTGGTACATTACCTGCGCCAATGTATTAATCAAATATCTATATTTTTCGATCAAGTTCTTTCAACGGCTCCATTACTTATTGCTATCTTTGTTTTATCAAAATAAACGAAATAAACTTGTAACTAATGCTCAAGTTCCAATGGCTGTTAGTTTTTGGTAAAGATTAAATACTTTCATTTTTTTCTTAACTGACTTTGTTGTTTATTTTCAAGGGTACAATTGTAGTTCTCCAATTAATCCAGCACGTGATCTTGCTCCACGTTTATTTATTCCTTTTGTTGACTAATTGATTCTTTCAATGAAGCACGTCTTTAATTGAAATGCCAACAAAATCTTTTTAAAAGATGACCTCCAGCAATTCAAACTTTTAAAATAGTGCATATATTCATGTAAGAAAATCATCTTCGAACAAATAAATATTTTATGCTAAGTGAAAATTAACAAGAGAATAGGATCATTTTTTCCTTCAAGTAGATTTGAAAGAAAAATAATAACAAATATATATTTCAATGCTATTCTCATTGAGTTCACATATCTTCGTCTTATTCTGACGAATAATTGTCTTTTAAATACAGTTATAGCTATCATATTACGAAATGCGATCAAATTATTTTTATACAGTGTCGAATATGTGTATGAAAATAGATATTAAAGGATTATATTCATATAATCTACCTAATCAATTCTGATCAGACATATAAAAAGGCGATAATTTTCTGTTGAACATTTTATTTAAATATGTGTTCATTCTACATTCGATGCAGTATCGTTCTTCTGATTTCATACAGCGTTGTATCTGGTTTAGCAAAAGTTCCGCTTTGTCAATGTGCATGTTGTCCAGGTCAGCAATGTCAATCTCAATTATTAGTTTTCTCTATTGACGAATGCAATGAAACAACATGTTCTTTCGAACAATGCTATCAAATGTATCCAAAAAAATGTGGTCTCACACCTGGCATTACCAATGTATCGTGCAATTTCATAAATAAATCTACGAATGCTATATCAAATATAAGTATTTCGCTCTTGACCAATGTTACATCACGAAATGTTATCAGTCCAATAATGATGGCTATGAACATTCTTATCTTTTTTCTTTTTAAACATTTTTGAAAGCCTCTTAAGCGCTTTATGAATATTTAATAAAATGAATTCTTTTTTCTCTTTATTTTAAACGTTTTAAAATGCATACTATTAAAAATAAAATAAACTACCATGCAAAATTGTAATACCACCTAAAACATAATTTAGTACAATATCAATAAGAAAAATGTAAGCTGAATAAGAATTAGCATGAATTAATTCATATACTCGTACGAATGTTAATGTCATTGTAACACCTGCACCGAGTAATGTTAATGGTACAAACATATAATATCGGTTTCTATGAGCTACTGTTGTTATCATTAATAAAAATGATGATGACGTACCGATTAAAAGGAGAATAATACTAAATAAGCTTAATATTGTTATTGTTCGATTTAATTCTTTTGTTTGACAACAACATGTACTCAAACATTGTTGAAATAAACCTGTACGATTATGACTAGCATTAATATTCCAATTCGGTGTTGATATTGATAAAATAGTTGTACTTATAACAAACGTTATAAATACAAAGATAAGTAAATCAAGAGCTAGCTTTTGATTTGAATACATCTCTATATATTTGAAATGAAAAAATAATGATGAATGTGAGGCGTGTTCTTGAAATTCGATATATGTATAGATGCACAGGCTTTTTCATATCGCTGAAGAATGAAAATCAGAAAGTTTGTTTTTAATTGATCACGATGATTTGTTTTCTGTATACTCATTGCTTGTTGATGGTTCTTCAATTGTCTTACGTTTATAAATCTATTTAAAAAGAAAAGCAGAAAGTTTCAAATTCGAACAAAAATATTAATTTACTTTTGCTAAATGTCGTGTTTTGTCTGTAAATTGTTCAAGATCAATACCAATTGATTCGTCTAATTTATGTCCTTGAAAATACCATTGAATAGTAGGAATTGTTGCCTATAGACTCGTAAAAAAGAACAATACAAACTATTCTCTTGAAAAACTTGACTTACTACATTCAATCGTTGCGCTAATTCAATATTATTTTCATCGATATCAATTCGATAGAAGTTTACATGAGCTAAATTTTTCTCATAGGATAAATCGGTTATTGTTGGTAAAATGATTTTTGAACCTAACGACCAGCAGACAGTAAATAGAATAGTATTTAAACGTCGTTCGAGTATAATTTCATTGAAATCATGTTCTTTTGAAAGAATAAATAGAGGCATTTAAATAACTATTGTTTGATGGCGCATTTACATACATTTAAAAAAGATGCCTTTTCGTTCTCGTTGTAAACCAAATGATGTACCATTCTTTCGTGTCATTGTTGCATTTCGTTCAATGTTGACAATCAATCGTTATTGTCATTCACAAAAAATCTTCGATTTACTACGTTCAAATTTTTGTTTATTAAAAAGTTTTTTACCAATAATTTTGCATGAAGTAACAACAGACAAAGAATTTATTTTAACTAATGACATTTCTACATCAAAAACAGTCGATAGTGGTGTTTATTTGGCTTTTCTTAAATATGATGATGCGAAATATCAACCGTTGATGGATTTAAAATTAGTACCGATAGAAATTTTTCCCGAGAAAACGTTTCTACCTAAATCTATACCATTTATTATCTTTGAAATAGAACCATTTGTAAAAGCATTAAATAATATGATTGATTATATGAAAGAATATGAAAAAACAAAGCTGATGTGTCAAAAACATACAAATATGAAAAATGACTCACATAATCATTCACCACTAAATAGTATTAGTCAATTATCCACGTCAAAGCGTAGTTGTAAATATATAACTAAAATCGGATAGCTTAGAGTTTAACTGAGATACTGTACAATTCAACAAAAAATTACTATTATTATTCTAGATCATACAAGAAATACTAATATTCAAAGGTCATCGTCGATAATATCACCTGATTTAATTTCAACACCTTTATCAACTATTGCTCCAGTATATGTTAATAATGATGTTGACATTCGGAAATATACGGTTACTGATTCAGAAAGAATTAATTCTCTGTCATTTACTTTTCGTGTACTAAATCGAAAAGAACAAATGATTTACCAAAAAGCGATAAGTAATCAAATATTATTTCCACCAATTAAAAATCTCTATGGTTTGGAAGAATTGTTAATATAATCGCTTTATTAAAAAAAAGATTTCTTTAGCGAATAAACTATCTGAATTCAATGAAAATGAAATTGTCCTTTTTAAACAACGTCTCTTGTCACTTAACGTTGACTCGTCATTAAAATTAGAATTAAAAAATTGTATACATCAACTAGCTATTGAAAATAAACTTGATAAAACAGAATTTTGTGATTTACTTATGAAATTAGATCATCAGGTAATCAATAATCAATTACATAATAACGATATAATCAAAATAATAAAAGAATTACAAGAAGTAGCATCTAGTCATAGACAAAAAACATCCTTAAATAAAATATCAAATGTAATGAAAGTACTCTTCAGGATCGATTATTTAGAAAAATTTAATAAATTAGATAAACAAAAAATTAATTTATTCAATCAACGAATAAATCACTTGTAAGACTATAACGTATATCTTATTATAACGCTAAATTAGTTTTAATCAGAGCACGCATGGGTATATTAAATCAACAGTCAAGAATGTTTAAAAAACTTTTTCAACTTGATCTCTTTCAACATGAACCAAGTCAACAAGCGTTCTCACAATTTATTGATGAGGATTTACAACATATTATTCCAAAACCTATACCACTCAATAATTTAGGTCGTAACTTTTCTGTTTAAAATCTTGAAAACGAAGTATTCTCCTTTTTTCTATTCAGGCATAAAAGAAATTATTCATCAACTTCAACTCAATATCGACCGTTTAGGTCCGATAACGACATGTATCCTTATTGATAATGTTCAACAATTAGTTCAATCTGGTTTACTATTAACTTTATATAAAGTACCACAAGTAAAACGATGTCTAATACAATTTGTCGAATATATACAAACAGGTCGATTTGTTGGAATTCATCTTCAACGTCTCATTGAACAAATCAATCCAATGAAAAAAGTTTCATTTACGAATCAATTGAATATTTTATTACAAAATACTAAAAGAACAACATCGACGTATAGTTCTAATGAATTAATTTCTCTGCTAATGAATTTAGCTTGTAAAGGGCAATTAAATACATATGATTATGTTCTAACAAAAAAACGTATAAGAAACTTCTGATTTCTTTTTAAGTCATTATTATTTTTAGATTTATCAACAACAATCTTTGAACAAATTGATTTAGACGATAATAGTCTTCAATCAATCATTAATTTTCTTTATGAACAATCATCTCTAGCATCGCCGATGGGTCATATACCTTTTGAATATGTTAACAATTTTATTCAGTATCTTCGACATTTTGCACAGTTAGGCATTCTCTATGAACCACAAGTATACAATATATTAACTGATTTGCATAAATCAAAAGATCAAAATCATATTACTCTAGAAACATTTAAAACTATGTTAGAACATATAAAAAATGTTCATTATGTGTATGCTTATAATCATTTGAATTTAATGGAATTCGATAACTTTTTAAATGATATGATTTCTAATGGTAATAGAAAAAATATAACTATGAAATTTTTTGTTCCTAAACATTTTTTTTCCTTAAATGTAGGTCATTTAACATGTGGTCAAGCATGGCTCATATTGGATCATCTAATGAATTTATGCCGAATAGAACCTATTACTAACTACGATATAAAAACAATTCTTATCAATATTCAACTTGAATATAATCGCCAACAATCAACTTATCTAAAACTAATCGATTGTCTACAATCTCTTGCTGCATCGTATTCAAATTCTTTAGCTGAAATTCATTCTTTAGAACGAGAATTACAAAGTCTACTCGTATCATCTCATAGTGCAATAAAACGAATTCCAGATGAAATTCGAAAACGTTTAAATGATTTGATATTATTTTGTAAAAAGCTTAGTAACGATCCTAAATTACTCGAACAATTATTTGGTCAAACGATGAATTATAAGTTTTATAATAAAATGAAAGAAATATTAGAGACAAAAAATTTTCTTAGTAGAAAACAATCTTTAACTGCTATTGTACAAATGCATAAACATTTTCTGAAAATATCAAATTTAAATTTAAATAATATTTTATCGGCTCATGAGTTAGATAAAATCCTTGAACATAAATATTTTCAACAAGACAAACATGTTCAAGAAAGTATAAAACATATGGCTGAACTTGGATATTTACAAGTAAAATTTGAGATTCCATATTTTTTATTTCAAAGTCAAATTTTTTTTCGTAGGACAAATCGTTTGTGAACTATTTACTAAATGAATATTTTCTATCGAACGAATTCTCCTCTTGCTCGATAGAAAAATGTCATGAAATTCAAATGAAACTTCAATCATGGCCGTTAACTTTAGATTACAATCATTCACATGTTCGGCTAGTCATCGAACATTTAATTCAACTTGAACAACAAGACAAAATTGATACAGGTACATTAATTGAAATACAAAATAGACTCAATCGATTAGCACGTGTCGGTAAATCTTCTTTACCGCAGATCAAATTTATCATTGATGAAATTCATAAAAGTCAAGGTAAAACAAATCTATTTGATAAAAATGGTTTTCAATCAATTCAATCTTATCGTTTAATATTACACGATATTACTTGTGCCATCGAATTGGAATTCTATATTCAACAATTGACCTCTGAATATAAACTACCGGATAATTTCAATTATCGTTTTCGTCATTTTTTATATCAAATTTTACAAAATGAATTATTCACCAGTGAACTTATTCCTTATCGGTTTCAATTAGAAAAATTTCATCATCTACAACAAATCGATATTGATCAAATAAAGAAATTTATTGATTTATTACCAAAAGAAGTTTATGGTATATATCCATTAACTTTAACTGATAAATTGCTAGAAAGACTCAAATGGGATGGGAAAACAGTGGATAAATCCATGCGAGATCCATTATTAAAAGTAAGAACCCGAAGATATATATATATTTTTTTTTGATTTTCCTGACTTTTAAGATAATGAAACGTAAGACTTATTGAGATAATACCATAATTTTGTAATTAGTGTTGAAATAAGTTAATATTGTAAAAAAAATAAAGGTAATCTTTTTTCTCATCCTTTAGCTTGAACGTTGTGGTGCTTTATCACAAGATAATTTCGAAGATATCTATAATAGTCTTTATCGTACAGCAGACGTTTCTCAACTTTCATTTCAACAAACTAATAAAAATCAACTTCTCATTGATCTTTTCGACAAAATAAATGATTTACTTCATGATAATATCATTGATTTACAGAAATCGATTGAAATAAAAGAACAAGTATATTTTCTTGAAGAGGTCATTGATTTAACGGATCTATCACAAATAATTACATTTCAATCACGTCTTTTAAATTCATCAAATCAAAATGATTTTCTTAAGATTTGTGAAGAATTAAAAACTTTTGTCTATCAAGAACAATTTCGTTTATCGAAAGCGCAAGATTTTATTTCTCTTTGGCATTTAAATGACGAGAAAGGAAATTCCAACGAAAAACAAATCATGAAGCTATTCAATGATCTAGCTCATCTGCATCGACTCTACAGTAAATACAAACTATTTCAGCATTCTTGTTTTCTTCAAGTTACTCCTATCAATCAATTTTGTCGCATTTAGATAATTCTTCTCCACTAATTTTAAACCGATATATGGAAATGAAACAAATAAGTCAAGTCGCCTATCGACATTTAATCAAAGATTTACAACGTTTATTAGATCATGCATTCATTGAAAAACAAATAATCGAATGTATTCGTTCAATTGAAGCACAAGTCTATAAAGTTGACTATAGAAGACGATTCGATGAAGTATTAATTAAAAAAATAGAAGCACATTTAAAACATATATTCATTAGTCTACCGCATTCATTTGAATATCATTGGCGTTTTGATATTTGTAAAAAGTTACATGAATTCGTTGATGCTTATATCAATTCAAATGGAAACGAAAATTCATTTGATGAATTTTTAAATACATTTGATGTTTATATTTCACAAATTAAATATCGCCCATCGAGATCTTCAAAAACACGTCATCACTATGTTTCATCCGATGCAACTGTTCCAAGAATATCATCTTTACAATCTTTATAAAATACTTCTTCTACGAATCAAGCAGTTATATGTATGTATTCTTTTATTAACCGTCATTGACAATATCGTTGCATAAATTTACTGTTAAATAGTAATCATCTGTCTCATGGACAATATGTACAGGTGTAAACAGCTGTTTATCAATCTAGAAATGCATCATTCATATTAACGGTTCCGAGAAAACTGTTTGCAAAAGAAATCAATGGTTTCGATGAAAATAACGGTTAACTTGTACACGAGACTTAAAATATGTGAAGATCAAACGCAGAAATAGAAAAAGAACAAAATTGATATTTTATCTTGGCTAAAAGGGGAAACAAACACTTGCTACACTAATAATTACTCTTATATGTCAAGCATAGAAAAGTTTCATTTGATTGCAAATATGACATTCTTAGTTTCAATTACGGATTGAATCTTATAATTATAATGAATGAATAATAACGATCGCGAAATGAAACATCAACGTCCAATCAAATTGATTGGTTTCTAGATGTAATAGATTTTGGATGTTGCTTTCGTTTTTCTATTAGACAATGAAATCATAACTTGTATCAATATGCATATAAATGTAGTGTACCATGTAATTGTATACGCCGTTTTCTCTTTCCAACATTATCAATCTTTCCTGAACTGACCTTCAGAAAAATACTGCTTGCTTGCATGATTGCATTGTCTAACAGGCATACACTTGTTTGTTTCGTTAGTTCTTTATTTAGCAGCTGTAAACATTAATAGGATACGGAAAGATGATGTCGATGGCCAAGACAAAGAAAATAAAAGAAAAGCAACTGACAATAAATAACAACATCAACTTGTCTCAAGACAAATATCTTCTAAATATTACTTACGGTTTATTGTTTCATATTATGATAAAGAATTCTTTCTTTTTTTTTCTCTCTCTCTTTCTCTTTCTATTAAACTACTAAAATAGCAAAGTTCTACGTTAACTCTCATTTTTCAATAGACCGAATGCACCTATTCGATCATTTCTCTTTTTTTCAATATATTGAAGAGAATAAAAAATAAGCAACGAGAAAATTTTTCTTTTTTTTCTTTTCGTCAGTTCTCTTTGAGTCTCATCTTTCTTGCCTATCATTTTGATCAAACCACACATACAAAAAAAAAAGAAATAGTCCGTACATTGACAATTCATTGGAACGATCCATATACTATACATTCATAACAACATAAACTTCATTATGTCGAAATTTAAATCTTACATCAATTCCAAAGCTAGAGATGAGAATCAAAATCTATCGAACGACTCGACAACATTACCACCGCTACGACATATAACACAGGTAAACATAAAAGTCATGTAAACATTACTTTAACTTTATTTTAATCTAAACATAAAGATTGCGATTGAAGCTAATGATGACGACGATGATAATTATGATAAACCCCCTGTGCCACCTACACGTCATCCGATGGTTAATCGATTAACATCAAGCATAGATGAGTCCCTTGTTAATTTGACATTACTTTCACAAGATGCTGAAATTGAACAAGAACAAACATTATTTGATCTCGAACAAATATATTTTCAATTTCGTACATATATTGAAAAATATTATCATCAATATGAACATGACATTAAATCAACATATCTGAATTATGATCAACATTTATATGAACTTCAATTAAAATTAAAACAAGTACGAGAAAAAATTATACAAAATTTTACTTCTATTCAAAATAATAAAAATGATAATGATGATTGTATATTCGATATTAATAAATATCGTTATTTAGAAATGCTTACAACACAAACACTTAATCAAACTATGGACGTACAAAAACCATTACCAAAATATCGAATAAAATTAAATAATCTTGAGCAATTACGTGAAATTTTTTTTATTCAATGTGAACCAAAGTCATCGAGTTCAACATTCGAAATCGATAACGACGATCTACATGAAGAAACTACACCAACACAAAGAAGTATGTCAATTGGTAAGTAGGAACAAAACTTGTTAGTTATCATTAGGTTTCCATTGAAAACTAATAAAGAAACGAAAAATCGATATCAGATTATCATCGAAATTCGTTTCAGTAGAAGATGTCAAACAGAATTCATTGGAAGCTTTAACTTTAGTCATTAGTTACAAAGCAGAAATTATGAAGGCTCTGTCAAACGTAACAAAAAAGAAAAGAACAGAACATTTATTAGACTATAGTAATGATTTTCTAATTTTCATATATAGAGACATCAACATCAACAAACATGACAGATGAATATGATAATGTTCCAAAAGATAATTATGGTCGGTATCGTGTATCCTATCAAAATCCAGTGCGAACTCTATTCAAAAATCTTGAACGATGGAGTTATCCACTTGATGCCGGTAATTATTTTATTCCACTTTTGACGCCATACCGCCAAAGTTCTCTTGCATTATATTGTCTTGATCGTGAATCATTTATTTGCTATAATTCTCAATCATTATTATTATTACCAACCACGATTAAATGGCGTGGTGCACGTCCATCAGCTGTTTATTGGTTTGATGAAATGAATATGCTATTTGTTGCTTGTCGTACACATATATATGGTTGTTATTTAGATGAAAATATTCATGAAGATCAACGAATTCAAGTTCGCATACCCATCGAGCAAACAGCAACATGGTCAGATACACAAGGCCAATTGTGTTGGCCTAAATTTATAACATGTGGTAACGGAATCGATCGATTACTTTATGCATATTGGACAGATATATTAAGTAAACATACAATACCATCAACAACATTTATTTATTATCAAATTCAAGGAAATCATTATTCTATTAAATCTCGATATTTTCTTGACGGCCGTTTACGTGCATTACATTCAACGTTATCAACATATCGTCTTGGATTATTAATTGAACAATTACAAACTCAATGTACCTATTTAGAAATTCGTACATTAGAAGAATTTTCACTTGTGGCTAAATTTGAATTACGTACAACATTTGAAAGATTTCGTTATGGTTGTTGTCTAACAAAATTATTATTGAATTCAAATTCGTATATGTTATGTGATCATAAACAAAAACAATTGTGGCACATTAATGGTGATACAGGAGATATTAAAGTGAAACATGTAAATGAATCTATTTATAGTGTTATCTGTTTATTGGATGGTACATTAGCTATTTTATTAGGTTCACCAATGAGATTTGATTTTATTCATGACCCAAATAATAGTGGAAGGATTACGAACGATCTTTTCCCTGAGCAAGAATCTTTTGAAGTTTAATAAATAAAATATCAGATTTTATGATACGTATGTTATTAAAATCGAAAGAAAATTGAATGTTGAATGATTTTTCATACCTGATTTATTGTTTCGTGTTTGCCAATAAACTACATAACAGTACAGATTTGAATCCATAAAAATGATTTTATCGTTAATATTCATGAATGATTGCATTGTTGTCAAGTTTCGATAAAATTCTCGCAGCGTAGCACCACATCGAAAAAGTATGAAATAGATTTCAAATAATGGTCAACTGTTATGTTTTTTTCTTCAAAACATTACATACACCAAAAATCTATGTGTTGGACTACTGTAATTCAGATTAGAATTCAAATGAAATTTATCCAGGATCTCTTTTGAATGAATACGCTCTCGAAATGACTTGTTGTTTTTATATAAAAGAAATTGAGAATAGATAGTACTACTCTCGATTGAATTTTTATATGCGACTCTTCTGCGTCATTGTCGATTTTTATGAAAGTGTCAATTCGAAGTCAAGCAATCTTTTTGAGCTATCAAAATTAAATTTCGATTATTTGCCATAAACTATTTCTGTGTACTCTTCGGTTAGAAACAGCACCTATATCTATTTGACCCAAAAGTCGAGTCCCAAGTTTCGTCTCTACTGAATTCTTTCATCAGACTTCCAAAATATTTCTGTCCGACGGTCGAGATAATTGAATTGTGTACTCTATATTTTGCAGTCTGTTCTTATAATAAGGAAAATACCATACACAAAAAAAAACAAGAAAGACAACAGTAACGAGCTACAAATACAGCAATACATTTAAGGATAATATCGGCATTGAGTTTTTTTTTTTGATTTTGTCTATCAAAATGAATGCATACGTTATATCGTATAATTTACCTTTGTAATCACTTGAATATCGCAAAAAACGCGAAAAATACATGATAGAAAAAAAGAACAAAGCTTAGTTTCAAAAAGAAAACAAAAAAAAACGGGGAAATAATCGTCAATCTATCAAAGAAAATGGTAATAATAACAATAATAACAATACTTCTCTTTCTTCGTTTGGTTGTTAATTGTATAATCAAATTTTTTATACAAATTATATAAAAAATAGACGTTTATCGAAGACCAGGATGATCTATCTCTTTGATTTTTCAGCTTGTTTGATATAGTTTTGAAGGCGACGCTCAAAATCATCCATCGTACAATCAACCGGAATTGGCTAAAATGAATATAAAAACGAATGAACTAATAATTACAAACAATAGTAGTAACTAATCAACAAACCATTCCGGTTACATTAAGTAATTCAGTTACTTCAGTTTGTATACGTTGTGCTGAAGCACGCCAACGAGCTTCATCAGTTTTACGTTGTTCAACAATCTAAATAAATAAATACATCAGCAGTTTCTGGTTTATATTTATTTACTTGAGTCATTTTTTCTCGATATGATTGCATGAATAATTCAACATCAAATCGAGAAAGTTCATCATAAGTCATTGATGTTATTTGTTCACGTGTTAACTCCCAATCTGGTGGTAGCATAAACTAGAGAACATAAATACAATATAATTTAATAGATTCGTTTTCTTCTAATAAACAAACTCCTTACTTTGATTAATGATTTAAATTTTCGTACAATACTTAATAAAGGTTCACTATCATGTTTCGTTGCTTCAGTAGTTATGACCGATGATGATGCTGATGCTGATGCAAGTGGAGGAGCAGCAAGATAAGACCAAGCAGTAGATTTATAACTGAATGAATAATCGAATTCAGGTGATGGAAATTCATCAAAGCGCACTTTAAATATACTGCGTTTATCATTTACACTTAAAACTGTTGCAGCACGAAAAGCACCTTGATACATAGTCGATACACGTGCACCAATAGTCGGCGGTGGAAGGCGACGACCATTGGCATTCGTATTAGTACTAGTAGTATTCGTAGTTTCATTATTGTTATCATCATCTATTGAATTTACATTATTCGTTGATGTTACTGAATCTACTGCCGTTGTTTGTTGTTGATTTCTTGCTGATGAACGCGAAGACTAGTAAAGAGAAAGAAACCAAATTTTCTTAAAATTGGACAGAAGAAAGCATCACATCTTAAACAGAACACGTTTATCAAGAAAATGAGGAGTTACCACATTTTTTGAGACATTTTTTAAAAGCAAGAAAAGTGACACTATCTAATTTTATTCAGGATTTGGTACTTTTTTACTATTCTGAAAATTTAAAATTATAGCTTTTCCCAATTTAAAGAAGTTTAAGTTCATATTCGTTCGCTAAAATTAAATACTTAAAACTCTAATTTTTGTGGTTTAAAAACAATACGTAGGTGATAGTGTGTCTTATGTATTAGATTCAATAAAAAAATCGATAAAAATGTAATACTCGAGTAGGTGTTGGTGGTGGTGTTTTTTGAGCAGGTGTTGAAGACTTTGTTGATGTTTGACCTCGTGTTCTTTTTTTGTTTATTGGTGATGGTGGTGATTCCTCCTCCTCCTCCTCCTCCTCCTCCTCTTCTTCTTCTTCTTCGTCTTCTTTCTGCTGCTGCTTCTCTTCTTCGTCATCATCTTGCTCGTCTTCTTCTTCTTCTTCTTCTTTATCATCATCATCATCATTATTATTGCGTTTATTAACAGGACTTTTTGTTTTGGATTTTTGTGAAGCAGTTGATTTTCGTTTTTTCTTTGTTTTGGTTTTTGCTGATGATGAACGTGATTGTGGTATAGATCGTTTTTGAGGAGTGACTGGTGCTGGAGCAACATTTGCACGTGAAGATCTTGCTTTTGAATTCTAAAATTTTAATTTATCATAACGTAAAAATTTTCAAAATAAATAATTATAATAATATTTACAGCAACAGCTGTAGTTGAAGAAATTTCTCCATTAGAAATTCGTTTATTGACTCCTGTTGATCGAGTTGTTAAGGATGCTGCTGTTGCTGAAGATGACGTCGGTGGGGAGGAGGCTACTTTTGATAATGCTCGATTTTGATTATTTGTTGTTTCCGGTTTTTGTTTTAATTCACCTTCAGGTATAGATTCAAGTTTTTCACTTGTCGAGCAACTAAAATATGTTTTGTTCCGTAATTAAAATTATGATTCCATTATATTATAAATCTTACATACCTATTATTCATAACATCAACATTATCTGAACATCGCCATGCTTCGAGTTGTGCTTGTGTTAATGGTGCAGCATTGCTAGTATAAGGCAAACGACGCCATTTCAAACATTTATCACATTGAATAAGCATTGGTACAGCTGCTTGACGTCGTTTAACGACTTCAAGTTCATTTGATGGTGGTCGATCGAGTTGATCATCTCGGTAGCCTAGAAAAAAACTAAAACTATGAACAAATAAAAAATAATCTAAAGATAGTTTACCATAAGTTTCCCAAAATTCTTTAACATAATTTTCAATTCCAGCATCAGACCAATATTGCCGCATATATTCGCCCATGTTTTTCAATAGAAAGTGATATTCTTTTTCATCAGCAAAAGATTGTTTGTTATGTGTGGGTTCAAGTACAATAGATGGAATATCAACAATACCAACAACACCGCGACAATATCTATTATAGAAAAAATAAATCTATGGTAAGATTATATTTTAGAATTCACTTAATAGACTGTCACTAGTTTTCAATTGGAGAATGAATGCGTAAAACTACTGTTATTTGGTTGGTCGAATGATATATTTCTATGTTACTAACTCAGAGGATCACTTACAGTTATTATTGTTTGTTTTTTTAATGGAATTTAAATATCACATAACATAGAAAATAATTAACTTACACAGTCTTTTTATTTGGTTGTCCAAGTTTTTCATACATTTTAATAAGTCGACCACAGTTATAAACAAAGACTCCATCACCTGCACGATTTTGAATATTTAAACCATAAATAAACGTTAATGTTTTTGTTGTACTCATTTCTGATTTTTTTCTTGCAAGTCCATTACGTAAACGAATAGTCAAATCTTTTAATTCAGCTGCGCTGATTTGTAATTTTCGTAAACGTGCACGTTCCTCAAGTGATGTTGTTACGCCGATCGTTTGTTGAAGATGATGAACTTGTGAGTCGGCTTCACGTTTGCGTTCTTCTAATGATTCAAGTTCTTTTTCGCATTTTTTTATTTCTTGTTCCGAACGTGTTTTAAAACGTGTAGATTTAAATTGATATTGTCGAGGTTTATATAATGTATGAGGCAATTTTTTTGTTATAACGCGCCGTCGTTGTATCGTTATACGCATACGTGGTTCATAATAAAGTATACAAGCATAAGCACGAAGCGAACGATATTCTAGAGGAATACTTTAAAGAAAAACAAATTATCAGGATTTGACGTATTAGACAAAAGAAAACGAAGAAGATTTACTTGTCATCATCATCGAATAAACTTTGACGATTTCTTGAATCAATTAAAATATCATATGGATCTGTTTTTATATTAAGTTCCGACTCGCCAGTGTCAGTTAATTTAACATTATACAAAACAATTAATGTTCCAGTCGGTGTTGTTATTAAGTTAAATTGTTTAAATAGCTCATCCATTGTTTTAAATGGGGAATATTTTTTTATTAAATGCATCTCAAGTTCATGTTTAGCTTTATCAAATGTATATGTACGTGTACCGTTTAATTGTTGAAAATCCGTATTTTGAATTGCCTGTTGGGTGCGTAAATCAAAACATGGCATTGGACATATAACTTGTGAAATATGTTCTTCTTGATGAAAGGAACGTGAAAGAAATAGACATGTACCAATGTTATCTTTTTTTGTAAATAAGATGAAATCATTGGCAATACGCATAGCGCCTGATTTTAAACCATTACCATATTGGCCAATTTGATTGGAATCTGGAGCATGACGCTTAGCTGATTTACCAAATACAATAACATTGAATACATCGTCTAAGAAATAAAAAAATACTAAGAATAGGATATATTAACTCCACTTCAAACAATATAGGCATCAACACATGATGGCATATAAAATAAATGACATGATCAATGGAGGCATTTCTCTAGGCAATGCACTTACCATAATGCATTCCACAACCATCATCCAAAAAAGTCAAATAAAATCCTCCACGTAAAGATGGATCTTTACATGTATAAATATCAAGATTTCTTGCGCCAGCATCACGTGAATTATCAATTAGTTCGGCTAATGCTCCAAAAAGGAATGTATGTGTTGTTGAATTCGTATGCAAATATTCAAAGCTCAATTGAGCTTTATTTAAACAATCGTATTGATCCATTATTTCATGATTAAGATTATCAAAAAAAAGAAAGAAGAAGAAATAAAAATGAAAATGGAATGATAATGTGCCGTGATGAAACGAAACAAAAATAAAGACATCAAACATTTAGGTAAATATATATATATATATATATATGTATACATATATATGAACAAATTCATTTAAAAAACATAAAGCAAATATAAAAAGCAAAAAATATTTATATCAAAAAGACAAAAAAAGACGATCTAGTGCAGAGCATCGAGATCAAACGCGTATGTTGCTTTTTTATGCATGATTAATTGATTGTCAACGAAATAGAAACTATCAGATTTGGTTTCATATGGATGAGCAATCATTTCTCTCACTATAAAAAAAAGACACAAATCAGTAAATTAAATAATATAGAAAGAAATATTTACTTTGTTTAGAATCAATAGTAGGCATATCGTAGATATGTTCAATTGAATTCGTTGTATTTGGAGGACAAAAGCCAAAATCAAAATCAAATGATTTAATAAGTTGATCACGAAAAAAATGACGTTCAATCATGCGGAAAGATTTAACTTCACGATCACCAACTTTAAAACCAACTCTACATGAGCAAAACAAAAGTGAGCCAATAAATAAAACTTCATTGGTTCTGTTAGAATTTTTTATATGAGTAAAAAAAAGTTTATGACACCGGTTGCCATGAAAAAAAGAAATTGATTTTGTTAAGAATGATCTTATTATACAGCGTGAAATCATGTTTGAACACGCTGAGTTTGAAAAGCAAATATCTAAATAGAGGTCGCTCAAGCATTTTTATTTGAACTCTGTCAAACAAGAGCAATTTATGATTGACATGCGCCCATATTTGCATAGATATTTATAATGCACAAAGGAGATGGGTAAAATTTTTACATATTGAGAGTAATATTGTATTTTGGTTTTGTGAAACTTTCAATAGCTCGTCGTGAAAATCTACTTACATTTGGTAGACGATTAGATATTTTGGCAGATGGATCTCTTCAACATCGTTACCTTTCGTTCTATACTGGTAATAAGATTTGCGTGAGGTCTCAGACGAAAAGAAAGACATAGCATAAGTTACAATAATTAGCTGTGTTAAGTTTTCTTAGCATGACGACTACATTTTTGAATGTGGTGGTTATTATTACAAGCAGATTGAGTATAGAATGAGTATTTTTCATGCTACTCACTGTGAACAAATTAAATATGAACCAAATTGTCATGAAAAATGCGGTTATATTTTTAAGATTGACAAATCTTTGGAGAGTTTAAAACAAGCGTTTGGTAAACTATCTCAATATGATATTTTATTACTTACGATAGATGATAGTTTCTATGAATCTACCAAAACTGTCTAATCTCAACAGTTGGTGGAAGATTACGAAGAAAACTGAGATATTCAATATTAATGAATTGTACTGTTTCCTGATCAGATTACAAAATCAGTTGATGATACAAAAATAACGTAAACATATAATTTCAAATGAATGAATGTACGCAAGGATGATAACTTTATTGCATTATACTTACAGAGCGCCGACTTGCTTAAGTTTAAGAAATGCCTGAGGAAAACGATATTGAACAAAACGACCAGCTGTTGGATCAATATCATCCATAATATCATCTTCGTCTAATATGAAAATTATAATCTAATGAACAAAAATTAAAAACAACACAAAAATTTACCAGGATCTCGTTGAACTTCAAAGAGAACCTTATTTGTTTTCATATCACGAATTCGAAAATGAACGAAATCAATTTTATACACATTTTCATCGGTTTCCGTTAGATAGTCTAAAATTATTTTTCGTAAAAATTTTGCCAAAACTCTCCATTGCATCTGTAACTTATACCTGTCGTAGATTTCTTTAAACGCAGTACATCGCTCACAGTAATCGATTCTTTTTTCTTTAATTCTTCTTCAGTAATCGGTGTATCATTCGTAGCTGACGCTGAACCTGTATTTTTGTCTGTTGCTTTTGTTTTCGATGTTACTGCAGTTGTAGCCATCGATGTACAATCTATACGAGAAGAATAAAGTTACAACTTCCGTTGTTTTTTACGAATCATAGGTTTCTGTTTTTCTTTTCCTTTAAAAGCAAAAAAAGGCGAACTGTACAATACGGTATGTGCAAAGGAAGAATATACACCGAAACAACAACGAAAAAAAACGTCTTGCGAATAATTATGCACACAAAAATCGACTATTTCTGTTTCTTCCACATATTCAAATCTTGAAAAAAAAACAACAAAACTCTAGTCAAACGCATTTTTGTTTTCAAGAAAAGATAAATAAAGAAAAGAAAAGCAAAGAAAAGAAACGAAGCGAAAGACGAACGAACAATTAATCATAGCAACACACACTATACAATAAATATGTGTAGCAATAAAATTACACAACAAAACGAATAAAAATACAAAGGAAAAAAACACGAAAGAAAATTATTTGATTTTAATTTGATTAATGATCAGTCGAGGATTCAGATCGTGAAGATAATATTCGCACCGGCCTAAACGAAATGCAATCATTAATCGTTGTTATGATGATAGTTGATAAAAAATGAAAACGAAATAAATTTCTTTTATACTCGCTATCGAGATAAGACCACTTCATTCTATTTGGATATTTATAGAGAATGTGTATAATGAAGACAATATCATATCAATAATATTAAGTTAAATTAGAAGTAAGCAATACCACAAAAAATAGAAAGAGATGATAGTGTATTTAGATGTAATTTTAGCAGATCTCTAGTTCACGATAAACTTTAAATGACTATCTCTCAGTCATAGACAAATGAAATTATGTATCTTACTGAACAAATTATATCTAAAATCTCATTGATTACGATTCATATACATACTCTCGTCTTTGGAAAGATTCTTTTTCTCTCATCTATCATTGGACTGCGAACATCGAGTAATATAGTGTAAATACTTTAAATCTTAATAGTGTTATCTTAACCAATTCTATCATAAGATCAAACGCTGACTGCCTACTGCAAGATTTCGTTCTGAGATTAATTTCTCATTGGTCGTATGATCTAATGTATTCAACAACAAGAAATTAATATGTTACTATTTAGTAGCCTTTTGGAACTCTACTTATTGCCAAAAAATAATAATTTAAAAATCAAGTCTTACAAGTGCCGATAAAAGCACGACATACGTATACAAGGTTTCTTTTTCTATCATTCTGTAACAACAGTATTTAAGTATTCTGATCGTTGAAAATTTTCTGTTCATAGAATGAAGTCCAAATATATCTTGCTTCGTGAATACATACTTAATTATATTTTGTGTCGAGTCATTGGATGTCGTTGATTTTGTACGAGCGGCATGTTGTTCTTGTTCAACTATTTCTTCAATATGTTTACTAAGTTCCATTAATTTTGGATCATATTCATCGCGTGCTTTACCTATCATCCGTAAAAACAGATAGTATTAAATTCAATTATTCGCTATTTATTCTTTACCCAATCCAAATATACTTGAATTTCGTATTGCTCCTTCTGCTGGTTTTTTATCGTCTACTGGCGATGAGTTGTTTTTTTGTGTACGAGGTAATAATTGTAAACGTGGCCGATTTTCTAAAACCCGAAAGATAAATCAACGAGTCAAATAGAAATTATTTTTATTCGTTATTATACCTGCAGATACTGTATTAGTATTCTGTGCACTAGTGTTACTTATTGTTGATGTTAAACGTTTTTCATCTCTATCCGATGGATCATCTCTATAATTTCGATTATTATTTGTTTTATTAAAATTTGATCGTTGTCGAGATCCTGCTGATGTTTGATTTCGATTATGATCATACAATAGATTTATCGGAACAGGAGGCTGTTGCATTTGAGAATTATGATGATGATGATAATACTGTTGAGGTTGATTTGTATATGATAGTTGATCATGAAACGTACGGTCACCTGTTGATGTTTGTGATGATGGTAATCCACGAGAATAATTTCCATCGTGACGTCCACGCATCAATTGATTACTCATTAGACGTGGCAATGTCTGTGATTTTGGAATTTTGTCACGGACATTCTATAAAAATAATGTTCTTTTATTTTTTCTAGATAGAAAAGTACGAAATTTTCATACTTGAAAATTATCAGCAACATCTTGAGTTACAGTACGCTGAAATGTTGGTGAAGTTTCCACAACGGATTCATCAATAGGACAGTCAGCCCAGTTTCGAGTATGTTGCCGTGTCATGCTTGAAAGATCTGCTTTAGGATCGCTATGCTCTTGACTTTCATTATCATTTGTTGTCGTAATATCTGATGTAATAAATACATCGTCAGATACTTTACGTGATGTTGGTGGTGACGGTTCTTTGTCGGATTGAGATTTTCGTTCGTTAATTCTAATGGAATCTTTTTTGTCATTGACTTTATCTTCATTATAATAACCTAATAAAATGTTCACTTTTCAATTTACTTCACAAAAAAATAAAATTCAAAAAATAATTTTCTCACCATCATTATATCCATTTCCATAAGAACCATCGCCAGTAATTTGAGCATTTCTTTGTTGATTATTACCATGTCCATCATAACGAAATCCACGACCAGATCGATTATTATTATTGTGACCTGATAATTGTGGGAGAGAATCTCCACGTGATTGAAAACCAGCTAAGAAAGATGGAATAGAAAATTTTCTATTTCAATAGAAATAATAATAGGTTTACTTTTATTTCGAAATCCTTCTGCTTTCGTTGCACCAAGTGGTCGACTTGCAACATCAATTCGAATCGGTTGATCATTAATAAACTTAAACAATTTGAGGAAGAAAAAAAAACGCTTTTAATTTATTTGTATTTTCTTTTTGCATTAGAACTATCTACCGTTCCATCCAATGCAATCGCACTACGTAAGGAATCCGCATCCTCAAAATCAACATATGCAAAGCCTTGTAATTAATTAAAACAAAAACAAAAAATAGATATTCAATGTTAGTACTAGATATAAAAATCAAGCGTGAATATTCTAATAAAACGAATTCTCGTCAATAAATACCTCGAAATCGATCTGTTTGTCGATCGCGTACTAGTCGAACTTGTTTCACTTTAATACCAACAAATAAATGATGTTCAAAATCACCTTGTACCATTGAATCTGGTGCATTGCCAATATATGCTGTAAATGGAGGTTCCGTGGGTATTACATGATTGCGTGCTGGGCCACCTCTTTTATTAGTTCGATTTTGATTTCTAAAGAAAAAGAATTTCTCGTTCTTTTTTTTCCGGCTCTTATGATTCATCCTTTTGAAAAATCTCGATAACATACCCATAATTATTATAATTGCCACCGTGATCTCGTCTTAAATCTCTGCTGTGCATAGAGATGATAGTAGACTATATATATATGATATTTTGGTTCGGTTTTTGGCTACGCTAAGACCCAAACGAATTTGTTCGGGTCTAAATTGAATTAAAAGAAATGATATTTTCTAAAAAAACCAAAACAAGAAATGAACAATCATAAAAGGAACCATTGTAAAAAAAAACGTTTGTCTCTGCCTTTTTGAATATGTTGTACATTTTTGTTTGTTTCATGTTCACGTTCAAAAACAAAAAGAAATAAGGACATCTAAACAAATCCAACAGAAAAGTATGACGGAAAAACGAGAGAAATAGAGCCTGGATTTACATTAAAAGAAGAAAAAATGAACGACAACGATGCGTTTTTATGCTGATATATATATATATAAATATGTGTGTATAATTTTTTTTTCTGTTTTCTGTGAGACAAAGGCTAGTGCAAACTTAATGTAAAAAAAACACCCAACAACAACAACAACAACAACAACCAGACCATACATCTTAGGGACATAAGAAATCGGATAGGCAAGTAGGGCTGTGCCCAGTGTGAATGAGAATAAAGAAAGGATCAAATCACAGTTACAAGTTAGAGACACTCTCACACACGTTAGTAGTTTCAGCAGCAATAATAAAAAGAAAATGAAGAAGAATAAGAGAAAAAAGAAAAGAGGAATCAACACAATTTAGAAGTGCTGTTCGTTAAATCGTTCATGTTCATTAAAATGGACGTTGTTGGCTTTGTTGATTATTATAAACATTGCCACTATTACGTTGCTGTTGTTGAGCTTGTTGTTGTTTGTTCATACCTTGATGTTGACCAACCGATTGTGGTGGAATCTGTTGAGGTTGTGCTGATACGGTATACATATAATGTGCTTCTTTATTTGCTGATGAAGATGAACTACGACCATAATAATCATCATTACCACCAATATTTGATGAAGAATTTGTTTGATTATATTGTTGACCTAGTTGTTTAGAAGCTTGTTGTTGAGACATAGCTGCTGCTGGTTGAGCATACATTATTTGTGGACCTTAAATAAAATAGAAATTGAATTTTTTTCTTGACTATAAAAATATATATGTATGTACCAGCTGAATAACTTGGTGGTCCACTAGCTGAATGTCCAAGAAAATAATTCAATTGAGCTGGCGAATGTGCTGTCTGTATACCTTGCTGTTGATTGTTCGATTGTTGCATACTGAACTGTTGAAATTGTTGTAATAAAAGATTTTCATTAACTGGAGTCCGATAACTAAGAAAATAAAACAAAAACAGAAAGATAAAATGTAATGATCGCCTATTGGATTATTCCTACTTCATGGATTGTTTATCATTATTGTTATGTGTTTGATTTTGTTGTTGAACTGGTGGCGTTACTGAACCATATGCACCTGATGGTGATTGTGCTTGTGGTACATTAGCTAATTGCAAAAATGAATTTGCAAATAAATGTTCAGCTTCATAGGGTGTTGAATAAGTTGTTGCACCTGTTTGTTGTTGTCCACCAACAGATGGTGGAATTCCATACGCTGCTGAATAAGCTGCCGAGTATGATGCTTGTGATGGTGGTCCCGTAGAAAGAAACATGCCAGGTGGAACAGCTGGTCCTTTTTTTGGAGCTGTTGATGTTGTAGTCGCTGTTGACGAAGGTTGTACAGATGATGATGAAGTTGATAATGATGATGCTTGTGCATTTGTTGATGATTGCTGTCGATTTGATGACATATGTTGTTGTTGTTGTTGATTTGGTGGTGGTTGTTGTGAAACAAGATAACGTGGTTGATTTTGTTGTTGTTGTTGTGGTGGTGGTTGCTGACTCATTGCTGCTGCCATAAAATAAGATGCATTAAAATCCATCGATGGCAATTGAAATGCTGTTGGATCATACGAATTATCTAATGGCACCGGCTGTTTAAAACAAAATAGGAAAACTCTCGTATGATTTTATTTCATTTTGAAAATTTACCTCTTGTTGTTGATGGTAAAGTAAAGATGGCAGAAGTAAATTCTGTGGATTCATTTGATGTTGTGGATGATGTACAGCATATTGTGTTGGTAGAACAGGTTTCATGGACATTGAAGGTTGTTGTTGTTGCAATTGTGTTGGCATCATACGTGGTTGATTCAGAACTGGTTGTTGTTCGTGTGAGCGAGCTGTATTAGAATGTGTTGATAGTGAAACAAAAGCAGACTGTTCATTTGGTTGATGTTGTATTCCTGATCCTGTTGATCGTTGGAGATTCTGACCTGATGATGTAACAGTTTTGGGTTTTGTCGCTGATGTTATGGGCTCAGAATGTGAATAATATGCAGATGCTGCTGAAGACGAAGTAGATACATAATGCGATGGTTGCTCTTCACCTGTTTCACCCAAATTGCCAAACTGTACATCGATTTTGTTTACGCCACCATCAAAACGGTCAGTAAAAATCACCGGTTGATGCGGAATTCGTGGTTGTTGTTGTTGTTGTTGTTGTTGTTGTTGTTGATGATGATGATGTGGTGGTGGTGTCACTTTTGTATTTAAATTTTGACCAGTTGATTTTGATGACATTACATTCGATTTTTGTTGTTGTCCTGTTTGTTGATCACATAGGATTGGTTTAAGATCCATGAGTGGTTTAGGTGGTACAACATTTTGTTGTTGTGATTGACCAATACCAATAACATTTTTGATCTGACGAGCTGCTTCTACAGGATCAAATTCGTTCTTCGACTTTTGTTGTGTGTTTAGTTCAGCAACATTATTTATTGTCGATATTCCAGATGATGAAGTTTGACTATCGAGAACTAAAAAATAAATATATAGAATATGGTTTATTTTTTAGAAACATCAACTATAATGTATTACCTCCACAGCGAGCATTTGATGCATTATTATTTTCTGAATTTGCTGGTTGTTCCTCATCTTTGGTTGATTTCGAAAAATTTAATGATTCACCATTCCAATCACTACGATCAAAGTGTTGATGCTTGCTACCACCTCGTCGATTTCTATATGGTGCATCAGTAAAACTTTGTGTTGTATCTGACGGTGTTGAAGAATCAATATTTGAATCTTGTGGTTGTTGTTCATATTGATACTGTTGATAGTTTCTATCGTTTCCACGATGACTACCTCTATTACTACCACGATACCGACCTCGATAGCCACTTCCACCACGGTATCTTTGTTGTGGTGCATAATTTTCATTTTGTTGCTGTTGAGTATTATTTTGAGAATCGCCTCCATTTTGTTGCTGCTGAATTCTTGACCAACCACCACCACCACCACGAGATTTTCCTCGATAAGTGGAACCATCTAAGAATCAGTTTCTTTTTTAAATATAAATTAAAGTTTTTTTCTTTCTCATTACCTCGTTGCTGTGCATTCTCATCCATTTCTCCTCCATGTCCATTTTTAGTTGCTGCAATTTTTTGTTGTTGTTGTTGCTGCTTTTTAGTTGCTTTATGATTTGTTGCTGTACGCCATTCACTTGATATTTCAGTACCTTTTTCAATAAGTAATGCAACCGTTCGTTCATAATCATAATCACAATCGAATAGAGCTACTAGAGCATCTTCTTGACTGGAATTCGCAACAACATCAAGAACTTTTCGAACAATGTCTTGTATTTCAGGTTGATCATGTTTTTTATCATCAATTAATTGTGCAAGACGAATTTGTTCTTGATTTGGATAATGTTGTTGCGTGCTTACGGCACCACTGGCCGCGGCGACGCTCATTCTTCTATTTGAATACACACACACAACACACAATAATACAATGGGAAAATAAAATGTTTAAAAAAACACCGAGATTGAATCGTGTTTTTTTTTTAAATAGAGAAATGTTTTATTGGAAGAGAAATAAGGGAATAAAATGATCTAAAATATAGTATATTATTATTTCGAATTTCGAAAGCGGAAATAAACGAATCAAATGAGTAATAACAATCGCTATCATTTACTTTTTATTTTCTAATACATACAACTTCAATTCCACATTATATCTACTAGACGCCATTCATATTTTACATAGACTCTACATGTATTACTAGAATAATATAAACAAAAGCCATATACATTTCAAAATAGAAAAAAAATCATTTTTTTCCAATAAACTTTGCAAAACGTTTATTCAAATATGATTAGAAGATACAATTAATATGTATTTCGAAAAGAGAATGCAACTTAATGCACGATTGCTTTCAAACAATGTAGATGGCGGTAAACACGAGTCAGATTTTTCTTCTCTCGTTTCTTGCTTGTATAATCAATTGAATATATTAATAAATAAAAAAACGATGATGAGATATAGATTGTCTTTAAATAGGCTCATTAAAAAAAATACACTCAACTCACTCATTAACTTAGCAATTCATTTTGAGAAGATTGGAGATTATAGTGTTCTATTAGCTGATTTGAGTAATCACATAGATCATCTTATAAGTTTGCATGAATGAATGTTGGCGAGAAACAAAAAATGTATTTATTGATCTGTAAAGGTTTCGTTTAATTGTACTCGAGACCAGTCTTGTATGTCAAGACATATCATGAATTTTTAAATAGTAATCACGCGAATATATATTATTAGAGCAAGAAAAGAAAAACCTAAGTTAAAATGTCATGAAAAAACGGAGCTGACATTTGTTGGATACGATGAATTTTCCCATGCGGCACTTCGTGATAAATCAGATTCACTTGCTGCTTTCTTAGGTGGTGGTGTTCGAAAACTACCATCGTTATGCATCATCCATCTAGCTGGTATTGGTGGTAGAAATGGTGTACGAAGACGAGCAGTATCACCTGGACCGATACTAGTATTGGGTGTTGTTTGCATGACAGCTAATGTTGGACTGGAAAATTCTATAGTTTTAATGAATGATTACGAAACGTTTGAATAAAATTCTAAATATGTGATTTACCAGCCATAAGTTCTTCTTCAGTGCGTGTATTATGAACTGGTTTATTTTCATCTAGTGAACGAAGTTGACCTCTTCTTTTCGGTCGTTTAAGAGTTGGTCGAAATACTCCATCGACAGGTATTTGTGGTACTGCAATTCTAAATATATCTTATTATTTTATAACGGATTCAACAAAAAAGAAAAGAAACAAACCCGTTGACAAAATTATTTAGTGTATCCATATCAACATCGAGTGATGGAAGTATTGTTCGAAATCGGTCACCTTCGCCAAGACCATCTAGGGCACGAACAATCAATTGACGAGCTAAATCTCGTTCTAAACAAAATTAAAATTAAAAGAGAAACCATTAGACGAAAAAATAAATGACAATACCTGCTTTGTGTGATGAAGCAAGCCATGTTTGTACAAGAGCTATATCTTCTGTACCCAAAATTTGACAGAGTACTTGTAACATCTATATTAATATATAAATAACAAAAAAAAGCTACAAATAAAATATCAATCAAATATAGACCCAAGCTTCTCGTTCGTGATCATCAACTTTATAATACCATGAAGGTTTAGCATATCCTTTAGCAAAAAGTCGTTCTCCACGACTTGGCGGTGGTAGTGGTTCATTAAAGCGAGGTGTTGGGCCAGCCGATGTCGATGGACCACTTGTACGTAAGCTACCTGTTGTCGATGGTGGTCCATAAAAATTGGACAGAGTGGCTGGTTTTTGAATTCGATCAATTTCATTTTGTGTAATAAATCCAAGTGACATTGCCAAATCTCGAAGAGATTTTTTCCAAACAGTTTCATCTTCGACTAAAAATTTATTTTTGAAAAATACAACAATGTTTTATTTTTTGTGTAGACATTATGGAAATACTATGCTTCACCTAAACCATGAGGCTGAAAGAAACCCAGATTGTATGGTTGACAATCTTCAGTGGGTTTCAAGCCAAGTAAATTGAATTTAGGAACAACATTACGTTTACGAGGAAGAAATACTAATTGTCGTTCACGATTTTGACGAGAACGAGGTCGACCTAATAAATAGAATGTATGATATTACAGAAATATGATTAGTGCAATCAATCGATATGTAATTTATTCATTAAAATGTATACAGTTAGTTTTTGTTTTGCTATGTACAAAATTCTAAATAAGATTTATACATACTTTCATTGTTATGAATGACATCGTTGGAAATTCTATGAGGAGATTCGCTAATGTATTTATTATTATTATTATTATTTTGGGCTGCTGGTCGACCAGCTCCGGTGGGCAAGTTATCAAGAATATTTTGCCAGCTGGTCATGACTACAAAAAATACAGTGTAACGAATGCAGAGAAAAAAAGTGATTTTGTATGTGAGAATGTGTGTCTGCATGGAACAGAAAACAACATCAACATTGACATCAAACACTCTAATCCCATTCTGTACGCTATCAGCAACAATCAATTACACAGCAACCAATAACTAGAGAAAGCAGAATGTATTGAAAAACGTCTAGTGTATTCTTTATCAGTTGTGAAGAATTATAAGTTTATTTCTAAGGAAAATTTCATTGATTAAAGTCATTTTGATGCGTTTACTTCATATGAATTGATTGTTATTATTCATTTCTGTTTTGGAAAGTTCTATTTTTTTGTCTCTTGATTAAGCGTACATGTTTTTTTTTTGTCAATTCACCAAAAAATCGTCCTTGAACAATACTCTATATTGTTCGTAAATCCAATTGAAAAGACATCGATCGTTTTGCGGCAAATATGTCTGATCATATAATTAAGTATAAACGTTTTGTAATAAAAAAATATAGGCGAATATCTTCCTTCAATTAAAGTAGAAAATATATTATTTTGATCATTAGCTGTATCATCAGAGAAAGATAATGAGCAATAAAACACTAACGTAAAATTGAACGATACTTGCTTTTATTTCAACATCATGCAACATACTGTATAAAAAAAAGCGATAGAATAAATATAAAAATGGATGTAGTAAAAAGAGTGAAAGTAAGAAAGACAATTAATAACGATAGCGTACCAACAGTTTTGTTAATGACATTTTTGTCAAAATATAGGATACTCAAGAAAGCATTCCGGTCGCTGTATATCTGTAAATAGTATTAAGAATGTTCGATCTTTTGTTGATGACAGTAACCGACTTCAACTGATATTATTGCATGAAAAATTTCAGCGAATATTATGCATCGTGTTTCAAGGTGAATAAGAAAGATATCCGTAGCTCAGATTTTCTACACTTGAAATTCATCTTCACTGGTGATATTTGGTTTTCATTCGTTCTTGTCCAGTTATCTATTAGTAAAGATGATTTTGAGAATGAACATAACTAGTGAAATAATATCGGAAAATATTGAAGCACTTTTTTTCCTATTGATCACCCATGTAAAAAACTTGATTTCAAGAATCGATTATAATCATACAATTTTAATCAATAATCTTAGCTGTAATAATCATAGCAAAATCAGTATTTAATCGATTATTTCCATTTTGTGTACTCAAAAAGTGAGTACACTCTAGAATCGGTCAGTGCGTCCGTCCGTCCGTCCGTAGGCACGATAACTTTCGAAAGGAGAGTCAGACCGTGATGAAATTTTCCACACAGTTCAATCTCATGAATATCTCGATCCAGTTCGAAGATGAGAACAATCCCTCAAGAAATGGTTGAGTTATCGAAAAAATTGTCATTTTTGACCAGGCCATCTCTGAGGAGGAGTACAGGGAATTTTTTTTCAAAAAGTAAATCTTTCTCAGAATTATTCACAACATATATAAATCGACTCAGTTTTTAACGCTGATTCCGAATCTGATATTAGTTTTGAGCTAAACTGTAGCTTTCTGATGAAAAATCGCCTGAAAAATGTCTCAAAATGCACAAAAACTGCATCCAGAAATCAAATTGCCTAGTTTCTCATGATAATTTTGGTGTTCAGACATTCTAGAATGACTCATATGTCCCATGCACTTTTTGCAGTACACATANAATCGCCTGAAAAACGTCTCAAAATGCACAAAAACTGCATCCAGAAATCAAATTGCCTAGTTTCTCATGATAATTTTGGTGTTCAGACATTCTAGAATGACTCATATGTCCCATGCACTTTTTGCAGTACACATAACTTTCGGATGAAATCCGAAGTTTCCACATTTATTATGATTATAATTGATTAAGAATATTTTAAAAAATTGATTATAATCATAAAAATGGATATTAATCGATTAAATAATAATTTTGCTATGATTATTACAGCTAAAATTATTGATTAAAATCGTATGATTATAATCGATTTTGACCTCTCTAAAGCTGATTTTTTTCGATATTTTTTTTACATGGGCATGATCGATAAAATACAACGTCATACTGATTAGTAAACGAATTATTTTTGACCATCAAAAGTCAAATCAGGCAGTAATTCGATAAGTGTTCAACAGTATTGTTTTACAGCTTTTTCAAAAGCCAATCATCGTGTATCGATACATCATGTCTTGAGAGTAATAGAATCCAAAATTCATAGATTTTCCTATCACGATGAAAGTCAAACTTCGCAAAGATATTGTTAGCATGAAATTTTGCTTGGAACTTCAAAATCTGATTAACATTTACTTATAGCGGAGAAAGTAGTGAAGATGATTGGTTTAGTAGATTTTAAGATTGAGAAAATATCAGACGCAACTAATCGAATTCTAACGTAGAATATTTCATTTTCTATAATCATATACATGTATTTGAAAGTCTAGGAACGTTTTAACGACTTTATGAACGTCAAATTGAGCATCCTGAATGCGTAATCAAACATGAAAAATCAGTTTACTTAAGTAAATAGAACACAAATACTTGAGCGACCATATCTTATTTTCCTCTCTGAGTCTCATTCAAATCCCATAGAAAATTGGTACAAAATAGAGAAAAATATTCATTTGAAATGAAATTATTGAATCATGGCGAAATCACACATCTGTTTCCTTGATTATCCTTTATATGAACCAAAACATGTTGATGAAAATCATATTTTTATTTAAATATTTTAATCAAACAACTTTTCTTCATCAATATTTCTAAATTTTGTTTTTGTTAGTTACATCTTTACGATGAAAGCGTAAAGCAAATTTTCGAATTAAAATATAACAGCGACATTTGACGTGCTTTAAGAATCATTCTATATATGTCTGTTGATGATGAGTCAAAAACACAGTAACAGCGAAACTAATATATATGTATATATAAATACTCACAAACAGAAAAGAAAAGAAAAGAAAATGCAATAATTTGTTTTTTCTATTTAAGCAAAAATTATACTGCTCCTATATGATAGTCGCTGTTGTTTCAGCTGATGAAGTTTTTGTAGGAATTGAAGTCTTTTTTGCTGATGGTTCATCGCCATTGTCTATATGATCATATGATCGTTTTGTTGTCGTAGCGGTAGTTTCTTGTTGATGAATAGTTACAAAGGAGATTGAAGAATTTGACGATAGTGGTGCATGAAGTTTAAAATCATTTGAAACGAAAGAAGGTGAGTTTTCTGAATTTAATACACCGGCTGCAGTACACAAGTTGTGTTCTTGTTCTTCGATAAATTTTTCAATAATATCACTGAAATTTACAATAGAGATCGGCGGGTTAGTCTCGAACTTCTGTATACAATATTGGCAGCATACTTCAATCTGTACAAGTGTCCTGAATAGAGTCTCTGTTCACATTTCAAAATATTCTACTCAAATTTTAACTCGAAATTATGGTTTGCTACTGAAATATTGAAATGATCAAATTTTCAGGCAGATAGTCCAAGCGCGTACTAATTCTTTTGAAGCGCAAACTCTGAATTCAATAATGACTTATCCCTTGAAAACATTCTCCTGTAAGTCGGTTTTGAATTTTTAGGAAAATTTACCTCACAGAATTCAGTGAATTAATACGCTGTTGCTCCTCAACAAAAAATTGATACCGTTCACTTTTTTTCCATTGATAGTAAAAATGAACTACTTCACGAACAGATCGATTTGTACACTAGGAAAATTAATTACAATGTTTTTTTGATCTTAAAAACTCGATAATACTTACTTTATAAGTAGAAATCTCAAAGAAATTCTTTCCATATTCGCGTAAACCTTCTTCAAACTTTTGTATTTCAGTTAATGACCAAGCAGTATACGAATCTAAAGTATAGATCTTGTTTAAAAGGTAACAAAACAGAAAAGAACTGAAATGTTACATATAGTTTTAGTGGCTAGTTGACGAAACTTCATAAGTGCTAATTCGGTATTTAAATGGCAATTCAAAAGAATTTGAAGAGATATTTCGTCGTCCGATGCCGGATCTTTATAAACAAAAAAGAAGGATAACACGAAATGTGATTTACCATAAACAAGAAACACAAGCAAATTTACATTCACTGTGAATTATAGTAAGATATTCATCAATATTTTCATTTTCACTATCATTCACCGAAGACGATGACCAAAGTAATTCATCAACCGGTACTAAACATATAAAAGTTATGTTTTATATATAGTATATGAAATTGAGAAAAGACAAATTTTCATTTTTATCAAGAAAATTCCTTTTGATGATCAACTGATTTTGACATCATGAAGGAATTGATTGGTTTGTCTACTGACTTAAAATCTGAGTTTTCATTTAAAAAAAGTGTTAGAAAATTTTCTATATAAGATGCGAATTACATAGAATCAATAAATAACTTGGGTTAGTTCTGTTCATGCTAACATTCGTTTTTCTAAATTCGAAAAAGGAAGTCCACCGATGAGAAACAATAATACACTTTCCATCGCACAATAAAAAAAACGAGTATGTTTATTAGATCGTTCATGCACAAGGACCTATCCATGGCTTAGCTTGAAAAATCTTTTTTTCCCTCTAATCTATTCAACGCAACTATAGATTTATTCTTACTGAATCTTGATAACATATCCTAGAAAATTATTGTCAAATATGGTTTTTCAATTATTCAGAACACTGTAGGTTTAATTACCTTCTCTATCATCGTCACGCTCATTTGGTAAGTCATATTCAGCTTTTGATTTAATTTCTGCTTGATATTCATCACCAACATGAATAGGCTAAAACAAAAGGACACAAAATAGAATTCTACATAATATTTTTATCTTAACAAACTTTAGCAATATCAGGCTCATATAAACTATCATCTGTATCATCGTCATCATCTTCCGGTAACATTTCTCCATTTATAAGAAGTGAACGATGCCTTCGATTATCTTCATCTTCATCGTCGTCCTCATCTTCAACATTCGATGAACTGTATGACTAAAAATCCAAATCATACTTAAGATCGTACAAAATATTTCATTTTACTTCTTCATCATCTTGTATGACATCATTGCTAATCGTTGGTACATTATTACTATACAATTTAAACAGCTCATTTAATGGCATATTTGCATCCTAAGAAACAGACAAAAAATTCTTTTTCCGATTACCTTCAAAAAAAAACTTACTACTTGTAAATGACTCAATTCATTTTGTTCATCGTCTGTAACTGATAGTTCTTCTTCTTCTTCTTCTTCTTCTTCAATCGTTTTCTCTTCATCTTCATATCCATTTTGATATTCATCATCATCTATCGAGGAATAATTTACAACAAAATAAATAAATAAACAAAGAGATTCAACGAACCTGTCTCGACAACATTTGAAGTCATGTTGAACAATTGAGAAATACAAGAATACAAAAGTGCTATGCCTAATTTTTTGTTTAATGAATTGATTGGATGGATTCTTTGAATCAATTAAGTTTTATCTTCTAGATGTCACTGAAGTTAACTATTGAATAAATTGTTTTTAGTAAACTTTTGAGAACGAAAATATATTTTTCTTTTTTTATATTTTTCTTTGATTTTTGATCTACTTTTTATTATTCGATAAAAATCTAACGAATCGAGAACTCGTGTTTTTTTCTCAAGTAAGTCAGGAGACTTACACAGATAATATCGATTTCGACATACAAGACCGACAGTAAACTATAAAAATGTGTTTTGAAAAAGATCATCCATATAAATCGATACGAAGGTGTATAAAACATAATAATCAAGAACACATTTACTATGATGTATCACGACTTGATCCACAATTATTTTGTAAACGAAAAGACTTTAACCCTTCTAAAAAATTCAAAAGTTTTACTTTATTATTTAGCACAATTACCCTATTGTCTTCGAGTTTTACTGGAATCTACTGTTCGACATTGCAATAATATTTCAATTGAAAATAAACATGTACAACAAATTTTAAATTGGCAAACAAATGCTATGCCAAGCAGTGAATTACCTTTTTTGCCTGGTCAAGTGATCATGCATGATTTTTCGTAATGAATCTTTCACTTTCGATTTTTTCGTTGTTCTTAAAACGATTCTTTTTTTTTATCTTTTAAGTGGTTTACCAGCAATTATTGATTTAACTGCAATGCGTGATGCTGCAGCTAGTTTAGGTGCTAATCCAAATTTAATTCAACCTAGGATACCAACAACACTTCTACTTGATTATTATAATATTGAAGCAGATGTTGCAAGAAAGTAAAAAACAATAATAATAATAATAGATTTGTGAATCTTTTTCTTTTCTGAAACATTGATCGAATAGAATTGTACGAAAAACAACCGATACAAATCATGCAACAAATTTAGAATGCGGATATGAATTATGTCCATTTCATCAAGAAAAAACAATTTGGTAAAATTTTCATAGTATAAATATTGTGCTTTTTTTTCATGATTCTGTGATTTCTAGTGCGGATGCTATTGAAAGAAATCAGCAATTAGAATTCGAACGTAATATTGAAAAATTACAAATTTTAAAAGTAAGTTCTATCTTGTCTTAAGAAAATATTTAACGGATATGGAGTGTTGAATAAACGAATTATTATGTTTCTTTTTCAAGTGGAGTGCAATAGCATTTGATCGTCTATCAATAGTTCCACCTGGAATTAGTGTATGCCAACAAATCAATCTTGAATATCTATCGAAGCTACTCATCACAGAAAAAAATAAAAGAGAACAAATAACATTTGTTTTTCCTGATACAATTATCGGCACAGATCCACATACAACACTTTCGAATGGTTTCGGTGTACTAAGTTATAGTAACGGAATTCTATGATTTTCTATTAGAAAATTTTAAAATGAGCCATTTAGATATGGGTACAATTGAAGCCGAAACAGCTATGTTTGGACAACCGATCAATATTCGTCTTGCATCAGTTGTTATTGGTTGTCGTCTTGTGGGACAACCTCATTTTATGTCCACCTCAACTGATCTTATATCCGCTTTGATGAAAGTATGAACAATTGTTTCTATTGTTTGAATTGAATACAATTTTTATTTTATTTATAAATAGTATCTTCGTTTGATTGGTCTTGATAATAAATATATTGAATTTTTTGGTTCAAGTTTAAAATATGTAACTATTGCTGATCGTTCTTCTATAGCGCATTTATGTGTTGGACAAGGCGCCTTACTTGCTTATTTTCCGTTGGATGATCTATGTCTAAAACACTTTTCTCGTACCGGTAAATGGCTTTAGCTTGTTTCAATGAAATGAATTTAATCTCTATATTATGTTTAGGTCGAGATCCGTCGTTTATCGATAGATTGCGTGATTATTTAATTGCAGCTAAATTATTCAGTGATGATGTTCAACATCAAAATATTGTCTATACGGATGTTTATGAATTTGATTTATGTACTGTGACTCCCAGTTGTAGTGGACCAAAACGTGCTCAAGACAAAGTATCTTTGAATTCGATGAAATCGGATTTTCAAGAATGTCTCACGGCGCCACCAGGATTTAAAGTATGAATTAAAAATATGAAGAATAGTTGCTAGCACAAACTAAATTACAATATTGTAGTTCGATACTCTAGATGTGAAAAAAAATAGATGATTGATAATGCTTTTGCCACATTCTATGTCGAAGTTCAGTAGGTTTTAGTTCGCTCAGGACATTTTCGTTGTTTTCAGCACATAATAATGTAATCTTTTTGACGTTTTTGCACTAAGAAAAAGATAAGAAATAACTCTAGATGAGAACATAACTTCGTTCCTTTCGATTTAATCAAAGTTTATATCAATTCACAAAAAGAAACGTGTTATCTCGGAAAAGAACTACTTTGTTTGGTTATCAAATACTTTTTTTAACTTAAGTTTTCTTTCATATTTTTATCTATATCGTATTCTGATTTGTTGCAGAGTAGAGCTATGAAAACCTTCTTTATATTTCAATGTTCCCATTAAATTATGTCTCATGAAAAAAAAACTATATCCAGTAGTTTGAACAAAAGTTGTTTTGAGATTTTTTTAAAACTAAATTCTATCTGTCTAATGCTTTAAAACCAAATAAATAAGATTTTTCATAGCAAATATTCATGATAGATCAAGAAATATATTCTCAAATCTTATAGAAAGTCAAATACTATTGCTAGTCGTTTCTGCTTTAGGGCTCTTAATTAACTAGACTCATAGACCAATGAAACAATGTTCATACTCTTTGAGGTTTTCCATACTTCGAAATACAACTATCGATCACGAACTAGTATAGTTGAAAATGAGTATCTCTACCTTAAGTTATTCTTTGCAACTATGTAAGCAGATTTTAAAATGTGATGGATGTGTCTGATAACCGCTTATATTTTCAACTGAAATCGTAGTTCTACAAAAGAAAAAATTTAAATCATAAGAATCTATTATATGGATTCTTTAACTTTTGTTTCTGTTAGGGTTACAACCTTCCGGCAGATCAACTCGATTGTTCTATATCAATTTCTCCTGATGAAACATTGAAACATGGTTCAGTAACTCTTGCTGCCATAACAAGTAGTGCTAATGGAATCAGTCATGCTACATCGTTATTAACCACAGGTACATTCTCATAAAATAACTAGATTTTCCGTCTCATATGAAATACAAAATATATGTTTAAATTTCAATTAAATATTCATATTTGTCCGATCATATTTAAAAGCGAAGTCTAATGTAATTGACTGCCAAAATCCGTACGATAAATCAAATATAACTAAATAATGGATGATATTTTATCGCTATGAAATTCTTCGCATAGAAAAATATTATATTTCTATTTTTCTAATTTTGATATTTTTAGGTCTTCTAGCAAAAAATGCACTTGACTGTGGCCTTCGAATCCCAAGTTTTACTCAAACATATTTATCGCCCGGCAGTGGTGTTGTAACTACATATTTACGTGAGAGTGGAACATTGAAATCTTTGGAAAAACTAGGGTAAAAACAAATCTTTCTGATCTTCGAAACTTAAGAATTCGTTCTCTTTCAGCCTCCATGTAACCGGTTATGGTTGTAACGAATGCATTCAAAATGAAGAAACGAATGGATTAAAACCGGATATAAAACAATTTGTAAATGAAGTTAGTAACATAGTATAAAAACAATGGAAAAGAAAAATTCTACGTTCTCTTTAGAATAATCTGATTACCATTGGTATGATCAGTGGTACGCGTCAAACTCAACAACGACATTCACTAATTAAAGCAAACTATGTTACATCACCGCCATTAGTACTTGCGTATGCATTAGCTGGAAATGTTCTCACTGATTTAGAACAAGAAACAATTGGTGTTGATAACAAAAATCTATTCTTAAAAGATATTTGGCCAAGTCGCCAAATTGTCGAAGAAATTGAAGATGAAATCATAATTAAAAAGTTGTTGAATCAAATTCATGAAAATATTCAAGTAAACTTAACTCAATTCTCCCTCCAAAAGAACAAACTTATTACTATTTTAGACCGGTAATCCACAATGGAATTCAATACGAATTCCTTCAATTCATTTATATCCACAATATCCATGGGCAGAATATTCAACGTATATAAAACGACCACCATTTTTTGATACAATAGTAAAGAATATATATATTTTTTCCCTCTTAGTTCATAATAAATTTCTTTTTCACATAGGCTAAGCATAATCCTTTGTCAAAAACTATATGCATCGATAATGCACGTGTACTTCTGTACTTGGGCGATGATGTTTCAACTGATCATATATCACCAGCCGGTTCTATATCTCGAACTTGCCCAACTGCCAAATATTTATCACAAAAAGGGTAAAATTAACAAACAATTTTACATATTTCGGAAATTTGAGAATATAAAAAAGTCAATTCCCATTGAGTTCAGATGTTTTTAATTCAATCGGATGAGAGTAACGCTCTGAACCGGCACCAATCACACATAAATCTGCATGTACTGATTTCTTGTTCGTTAGTTTCAATGCATTCAAAAGTAGTCATCAAAACGATAATGGCATACACGACAAGAATTAATAGCAAACAAAATGTGACATCGTCGTAAATGATAAAAGACTGATCTTTTACAATTAAATCAATTGATTGTCGTAACTTCATTACTGTAAAATAATTTTGTATCGTTGAAGTATAGATTTCTCGAAAAATGAAGTCAACTATTCTCAGTAAAATCCGAATTATGATTAATCATGAGTATACAACTACAGTTGTATGTGATTTTTTATTGAGTTTTGAAATATTCTATTGTTTATTTTTCTTTCTCGTATAGAATAAATTTAAAAAAGATGACTACTATCAAGTCCGATCTTTTTCAAATAAAAAGAAGTTAAATATATAGAAAATTTTATGTAAAAATTTGAGTTTGACTTAATCGATTTAAACATGTTTGACTCGAGGATAATGAGCGAGGACTCAAAACCAATACAGTCATTACGTATACATTCATTTTCTTAAATATGCATCTGTAGTGAACATGATTTTCATTGTTCTATTTATCAGAATTACTCCACGTGATTATAATTCCTATGGTTCTCGTCGTGGTAATGATGCTGTAATGGTTCGCGGTACCTTCAACCATCACCGTTTAAACAATAAACTTGTGACGAAACGTGCATCACCACTTGTACCATCATCATCCCCATCACCCGCAACAGCCACTCTTTATTTATCAACAAATACAGAAATGGATATTTTCGATGCATCGGAACACTATCGAACAACAAAAACACCACTTATTGTTCTTGCTGGAAAAAATTATGGTTGCGGACCAACAAGAGACTGGGTTGCTAAAGGACCTTGGATGCTTGTATGTAGCAAAATGACGATAGACAAAAAATTCAATTAGAATATTATCTTCATTGCAGGGTATTCGAGCTATACTTGCCGAAAGTTTTGAACCACAACATCGTTCTAACTTGATTGGTATGAGTATATTACCATTACAATTCAAAGATGGTGACACGTGTGCATCGTTGAATCTAACCGGAAGAGAAATTTATTCAATCGAATATAATACAGACGATAACAAAAACTTAGCTAATGTTAAAGTAAACATTTTGTTTTTATAAACTGAAGATCTTTAATCCGACTGTTGATTTTCTTCTAGCTTGATAATGGTAAAACATTTTCAATGATAGCTCGTATTGATACAGAAATTGAACGTCTTTACATGCTTCATGGTGGTCTTCTCCCTTACGTACTTCGACAAGCACTCAACTGAATAAATCCAAAAAAACAGCAACAAAAACCCTTCATCCTTATAGAATGACGATAATATATTTTTCTGACATATTTTAAACAAAAACAAAACGTGTGCTAATCGTTGTGCAGGGAAAAATATTGTATCGTTTTTTTTTTCGATTTTTAAAATAAAACATAATATTGGTGGTCACAACTGATTTTTATTTTCTAATGGATACTATTCTTGCAGATAATGGTTATTTTATCACCCGCATTAGAAGATGAATCAATTTTAATAAGAATCAATTGTCGAACGAATTTATTTTATAACGAGGGTATATGAGAGATAAATTGTGAACGTTAACTTTTATTTATTTTAATATTTAAGATATTGATGAAATTTATAGTGGCTTTCGTGCTCTTTTAATTGACAGTGGCTATTATTTAAATGATCCATTAAATGTTTATGTAGTACGGGATACGATCTATGCTAATGATGGAAAATATTCTTTAGAAGATGTTAAGCTTGAGGATTTGCTGGAAACAAATGAGAATGATAGACAAAAAAAAAATGATGCTTATCGACGTATTTATCCATGGCAAATAATAACTGGAAGATTATTACGATATACAACAGGTAATGAATCGTGTTATACACCTGTTCTTGAAAAGTGCAATACAAATAAACAAGGAAAAGGTAATTAGAAATTGTAAGAAGGAAAGAAAATGCTCGTTGTTTTCTTTTTATAGATTTTTCTCTTGCATTCGATCTACTTATTGTTGCTCAGCGATCAACGACAATAGCTGATATACGTCGCCAACTTGACGATCAGCTTACACAACAATTAGATATATTGGAAAATAGCACGAAGAATAAAACTCAAGTAAGTTGTTTATGCTCTATTCTACAGTAATGTAACTAAGATAATAATTCGAATATAATAAAGTTATCGATGACAAAGAAAAGTAACGATTTAGTATACTCCGATCCAGTGGGAAATTCGTTGGCTTGAAAAAGAAAAGCTATTTGTTTAGATATATTCGAGATATGTGGCCTATTCTCTAGAGTATGTAATTCATTAAAATTACGAATAACAGTCAATTATTTAAATACCAATAGGCAAAGTTAGCAAAATTATATTTGAATGATTCGAAAATGCTTAGTCATTTCTGTAGCTTACAGGAATGATTTCAGAAATTAGTTTGACTACTCGGTTATAATTATAGAAAAATATTCACAACTTTTATGTCGATGATAAAATAAATGGACATCGATAAATAAGATTTTTTGTTCTACAAGTATCTTAACAGGTCTTGCTTCGTTCGATGCGTGACCATTAGAATTTTTTTTATATGCAAACTATAATATGAATATCATCGATGGAGTTTAATACTAGAAAGTACTGAAACAAGCCATGATGTTGAGCTAGACAATAGGATAATTTCGTTTTTGTTCAGAGTATAACTTCAAGTATTGGCTTAAAACGAAAGACAGGTTTTTAATAGAATTTAAACTAAGATCTTACATCATCTATGCAATTCCTCGCAATCACCGAAGTAGTTGAATAAATATTTTTCCATGTTTCGTCTATATTTATAGAATGAAATCAATCAGACATTCCGACATTATTATATTAAACCAATCAATCAAATAGTTACATTTCTAGATGGTGAAAAAGATACAGGTAGACTTGTTTCGAATATGATTTTTATTTATTTATGTATTTTTGATATATTTGTTAGTTAGAAGCGAATTTCAAGTAAAATATCCTCAGATATCAATGAATCAACCATTTATTTCAATGGATTTCGGCGATGGACAATTAGCATCTCTAATGACTAGTGGAAGATTATTTGATGTACACAAAGGTCTTTCATCGAGAGGTAAAAATAGTTCGTTTGTGAAAACAATAAATCTCATCGAATTATTTATTGTTTAGTCGAAGATGGCCAACAAACATTAGTCGATGGTCATTATGCATATTATCATTATATGCAAGATAATTTTGATGATAATATGTGGGGTTGTGCTTATCGATCGTTGCAAACTCTTTGTTCTTGGTTTATTCTGCAAGGCTATACAACAAAACCAGTACCGAAACATTCAGAAATTCAACAAGTAGAGAGTTGTGATGAAATTGTATTGAGAGAAAAAGGTTATGTTTCTTATTTAGATTCTAATTGATATTGAAGATAAACCAAAAAAATTTTTAAATTCTCGTCAATGGATTGGCAGTATGGAAGTATCATTTGTTTTACAAAATTATTTGGATGTAAATTTTTAGAATAATACATTTCAAGTATGATTTTCTCTTTTGTTCACTAGGTTGAATGTAAAATTATTCGTGTAGAACGTGGAGCTGATATGATTGAACGTGTACGTGAACTTATGTCTCATTTTAATAAAGAAGGATCTCCAATTATGATCGGTGGAGGTGTTTTAGCTCATACCATATTAGGTGTGGATTTCAATGAATCAACAGGTGATTCAATGTTACTTGTTCTCGATCCACATTATACAGGAGTGGATGATATTAAAACTATACAAGATAAAGTTAGTTATATACTTCGATGAATAGAGAACTTTAAAGATGAAAACACTTCATTATTTTTGTCTTCTCTCTTATCTAGGGTTGGGTTGGTTGGAAACCTTGGTCATTTTGGTCGCAAGATGCTTTTTATAACCTCTGTTGTCCGTTACGACCTAAAATTGTTTCTTCATAATAAATTAATAATAAATATAAGAATAAAAGATCTACAATAGGAATTTTACTCTTGCATACTTTAAAACAGTTTGCATTTTTTTCTGGCTCACCGAAATGAAAAATTAAAAACTAACTTTTCTTTTTAATTTAGTGACGAGAACAGAAAATAAATAAAACAAAACATTATATTGAGATTAATTCATGTTATCATAGTGCTAAAATCACACTAGAATATTGTTGAAAGAAAAAAAAGGTTATAAAATCACTTGAAGTTTCATTTCACTGATTGCCAACGTTACCGACTGCGAACATTCAATTTAAGAATTGGAAGATAACACTATAAGAAAGAGAACATCTTTTGTAGAAAAAATACTCATACAATCAAACAATCCTGACCCATCCAAAACAAAAGAATAACGAATAGACTGACACTCTTTTAGTATCAATAAATATTATCTTAATTCTCACAGGTTTCACCTGAAAAATGTCTAATAAGGATTTATTAATAAATCCTATTCTAATCTTGATAAGATTTATAAATTTTTTATTGGCTGTTTCCAATCGCATTGTTCAATAAAAAATAGAACAGTTATTTTCGAAATTCTACTATCTATGAATATTTATTTGATTCATAAGTATTATTCCCTTTCATCGCGATATTTTCTTCTTCTATGTTAAACAAATAATCTCAACAGAAAAACAACTATCATTATTATGAAACAGTATGGTTACGTATCATCGAAAAGAAACAAAATACATAGAACAAGAGCATCACGCTGATACAGAGAGCAATAGTACGAATACAAATACATGGCTAGCTAATCGTTGATACTAATTATATAACATAACATATATATATATATATATATATATCTATACATATAAGCAATAAAGTATAGATTCACTTCTTTTTTAAGCAAACAGTTACCAAAACTAGAGAATTGTGACAGAAAATACAAAAAATAAATTTGTTATAATTGAATTTTCAGAAAGAAAAAAAATAAGAAATACATGCAGTTAACACATTCCACATGTAATACACACAGTTAAGAAAAACGATTCAACCTAGTATGTTGTTGTTGTTGCTGCTATTATTTTTGTTTTGGTTTCTAGGCTTGAACCGCAATACGATGATCAGCATTGTTGGTTGGATTAGAATTATTATTGCACTTAGCTTGACGAATAGCTTCATTCAATCGATCAACTATACTCATCGCACTTCGACTTGTGTCGACATGGTTTAATTCGGATGATTCTTCCTTTGATTTTTGTTGTTGTTGAAGTAAATTTAATAATTCAAAGCCAGCATCTTTTTCGGATGAAATCAATGAAGATAATGGTGGCGGAGATAAACATGGAGAAGATGGTGCTGATGGCCAAATAGGTAAACGACCCAAAAGTTTATCAATGACTGAATTTCCTGATGATGATAAACGTTTCTCGTCTTCGCTATGCATCGAAATAGACGATGGAGATTGTCTGAATTCTTTTTCTTCCTTATACGGTAAATATTCAAAAATCAAATGTCTAAACAAGATTTTATTATTATTTAGTTGAACATTTATTCATGATTAAACTTACTCAATGAATGGAAGAGCTGTATAATAAGGATCACTTAATCGTTGCTGTTCTTTCCAATATTGTCTTAATGTATGCATTTCATCATTACTTGCATGTAAATTGAACCACATTATATCCTTGAATAGAATATTTATTGACCAAAAATATACATTTATTAATTTTATTCTTACAATAATCTCTCGTCTGTCATATTCAAAATGAACATTTGTTTCATCAAAATTTTCAATCACAAACAATCCCACCATTCGATCATCAGCTAAACGAGCTTCCCAATATTGCGATGGAGACCATGAACTTAAGTCGATGTTAACTTCTTCAGAAAACTAATCAGTAGAAAATGATAATAAGAGAAGATTAATTAAAATATAAAACTAACTTCTCTCAATGCACATGACCATTGACTTTCGAATGTATATGTTTCAGGATTCAGTTTCAGTTTACCTTTTGGGAAACTCCAATAATATTTTTCATTTTGTACCAAGAATACCTATTACAGTACATTTAGGTTAGAAGAAATTTTGAATTCATCAGTTTCTTCTTACTTTATTTTCTTTATTAATTAAAACTATGCCAAATGCTTCTTGTTGAATTTGTCGATAGACATTGACAATCATTCGAATCAAATCAGATTTCCCTTGTAATCTCGGATAAAGTATCTCCATTATATCTTTTTAATAGGAGAGAAAAATAAAAATCGAATTATGATTTTTTTTCGACGAAAAATTACATACGAGTATCAAGAACATATTGTATAAATTTTTTTCGTTTTGAAATTTGTCGTGTATCTTGTGCATAGAACCATTTCTTTTTTATCTGTTCGAGATCAAGAAATAATTTGAATGGATCTCGTGTACCTACTAGACGCAGTATACGATGACTAATTAACAGAAATAAAATCAATCAATGAAATAAATTTATGGTTTAGACCGCCTTTTTTTTACTTAAAATTTAGTTTAATATTATTTGGTTCTGGTTGATGATGCATGATACTCTCCAATAATGCTGGATTGGAAAAAGCAGCAAAATATGGTTGTTGTCGAAACCAACCATTTGAATTTGATGATAAAGATGATGATGAATTAGGTGATTGTGGTTCACTCATTTCGGTTTGTTGCTATGATCCCATAAAATGATGATAACGCGATTGACTGGAGACAGCGTAGTGAACGCGCGAGAAAGAAACAACGATTAAGTAGTGATAAAATAAAAGATGGAAATGAAATGGTGTGCGTTTGTAGTTCGGTCTTAATAGCTACATTTTCTTGCTCGTTCTTTCTCGTCTTTTGTTAATTCGTTTTCTTTCTATTGCTAGTACATGCGTTTAGACAAAGGCTTAAACGCTAAATATGGACGTATGTTGAAAGAAGAAGAAGAAGAAGGCAGATACAGACAATAATAGGAATTCTTTAGCTTTTCTTTTTTAGAAAATCTCATGAGAGAGAAATAAAAGTAATTATTCATTATGTTATTTAAGTATCTATAATATCAAGTTCTTATTTTAAATAGAAACTTTCATGAAATGGTTCTATTGTTTGTTCGAAAAACAATTACGATGGAATGCTACTGAAATATTGTATACTATTATCATGAAATGAATAACAATTGTTTCATTCTCAAGTTATATCAACCATTTCAGTCGCGAGAAAAATATTAAATTATATCTCTTAGGATCTTATTAGGAATATTAAAGAATATTTATTTTTATTATTTTTCTAATGATAGAAGTACCCACACAATATTCAATTCTGTTTTGACTTGCTCACACTCTAGTTGATATAGTACTTTGAGATTAAGAAAAGGACGCGAGCCGATAACGTATCAATTAAAATTTACAAGGATTGAACTGCACGTCTGGCATTCGAAATACACAACTGTAGAAATGTTGAATAAAAACGAATACGCTATTTCATAGTTAATAAAACAAATTTATTTATTGTTATTGCCAATTTCAATTTTTGATTACTGAAGTATTAGAATTGTAGTGTTCATATTCTGATGATTATTTAAAGGTTTTTATTAAAATATTATAGTCTATTAATTCTAAACAATAACTGGAAGTATTTAATTCAATATTTCTACACCGATCTTTGTCTTATTGAAACTCTGTCTCTATATGATTATGATTTTTAGAAAACAATTTATTAAGAAAAAACAATTTTCAATTTGATAGAGGGCACTGGAAGTCGAGTAATGTTCTACACTAAAATAAACCTAAATTGGTAAAAACTTTGCCGAATGTAAAACTTTTTAATAATCCTTGAAAGTTTATCGTTATAGAGTTTTTTTCGGATGAAATATATTTATAAATAGAAAGTTATAAATCTGTCAGTCGTTTTCTTAGCAAACGCTGTTTTCTTTTTATTGGCATGGCTGACTTTTTCTTCATCATCTTATTATTTTTCTTTACGTTTTCGAAGTCTACACTGCTCCTTATGCAGAAAATTTTAAAAAAATTTTGGTTTTCTTTTTAAACTTATTTTCGTTTTACTAATATTTCTCTCGTTTTCGCTTTGGTATTTCTAGAACACTAGCTATTTTTACAGCCGGTGAAAATGGGCGTACCAAGCAATCCATCAGCATCAACAGGAACAGTAGCTAAATGGGATTCTCGGTTCGCTGGTCATGTTCCACATAATTCATCCTATTATTCAAAATGTATTCTTGGTGGTATTCTTGCGTGTGGTCTTACGCACACAGCTATTTGTCCACTCGATGTTACAAAATGTAATATGCAAGTAAGTGGTTTTAAAATAAAATACTATTTATGTAAAAAAGATGAACGAGCATTAAATGAGAAACTTTTCTGAATTTATTTTAGAAAAATCTAAGAATGAATACCTATTACGTCCTCATATTCGTAATTTGTCCTTGAAGTTGCAACCAGCATTAAGAAAAAGAATGCACTTAATAAATTTCTCTGTTCTGTGTACATAGTGAAGTCTGCTGGGTTGTTTTTCTTTCATTAAAAGTACATCTAGGGTAGAAAGGATTAGGTGGAAATTTTCTCCTAGGCAGCGAATGTGACCAAATTCGATTCATAAATGTATCCATCAATGTCTTATTGTCTAACTGTTTTAAATGTATAAAAATTTTGTTTATTTTTCTCAACAGGTCAATCCGGATAAATACAAAGGTTTAGTCAAAGGTCTCCGATTGATTATTGCTGAAGAAGGAAGTCAAGCTATATGGAAAGGTTGGTTACCAACATTTTTTGGTTATTCAGCACAAGGAGCACTCAAATATGGTCTCTACGAGGTGTTCAAAGATCAATATGCTAATATGCTTGGTAAAGATAATTTCGAAAAATACAAAGGTTTGGTTTGGTGTGCAGCATCAGCATCAGCTGAATTCTTTGCTGATCTCGCTTTATGCCCATTTGAAATGGTTAAGGTCAAAGTACAAACAGCACCGCATGGCACATTTCCAGTAGCTTTTGGTCAAGCTTGGTCGCAAATGAATGCTCAACGAGTAGAAACTGGCTTTCCATACCGATCAATTATACCATTATGGTCACGACAAGTACCTTATACAGTAGCAAAATTTTTCTTCTTCGAAAAAGTTAGTTTCTTAAATAAGAATTATTCAGTTTGCATGGAAGAATATTTTAGATCGTACAATTATTCTATACACATATTTTTACACAACCAAAAGATTCATATTCAAAAACAACACAACTCGGTGTTACATTTGCTTCCGGTTATTCAGCTGGTGTTATTTGTGCTATTGTTTCACATCCGGCTGATTCAGTTGTATCTCTTCTTGGTAAACCTGCAAATAAAGGCAAAAGTTTAGGACAAATTATTAATGAAACTGGTTTTGTTAAACTAGCAACCAAGGTTTGCATTGTGTTTATTTGAAATGAGGATACAATTGATTGCTATTTTATTTTATTTTACGTTTTCAGGGTCTTGGCACTCGTATAATTATGATTGGTACATTGACTGGTCTTCAATGGTGGATTTATGATACGTTCAAAACAGCTTTGGGCATGGGAACAACTGGTGGCAAATAATTTAATTCAAATTTTGTTTAAACAAACTGTTTTTCGTTTTTTTTCTCTCTTCTACATCAAACGTCTCATATAAGATGTGATAGAAAATGGTGATCTAAATATGCTTTTCCTGATCTAGTTTTATTTTATTTTCTGTCAACACATAGATTCCTCATTAAGCGAATTAGTTTTAATTGAATCTTCATTTCTTTTTGTTTCTGTTTCTAAAAACATTAACAATTTATATGAAAAATTTAGTAATAGAAATAAACTGAATATTAAATTTATCGAATACATACACTGCTTTTTCGTCGAAGCAAATATGTGAAGCCAATCCGTTTTCTTTTTGCAATAATACACATGATGTTTGCAGAAAACAATCAGTCAGACAGTAAATGTAATATAGACTTACTAAATATTGTTACCGGGATGAGAAATAAAATTTAGAAAAAAAAACAAACTCCATAATATGGTTCACAGGTCATTAAGAACTGCATGATGCACATAGCTCTCATGAAAAACCAATTTATCAATGAAAACATTTTCTTGAAAAAACAAAGCAGACGCGTAGGACATGATCAAATAATACTCGAGAGAGCATTGATGTTTCACAGATACATATCAAGACGTTGAAATTTTGCAGTTACTGACACATTCACATAGATTTTCACCTGCAAAGTAAAAAATCGAGCATTTTCCTAGTTAGAACCGTATAAAGAAATCGGTATTTCCACAAATCTAGTTGCACTTTTTCTAATGTCAAATGACTGTTAGGTTCGACTGAATTGACTTATCAACTTAAAATATATTAAATATCATGAAAAAGTAGCTTATCTGCAATGTTAACTGTCTTCAAACAAAAATCTGTTTTGTAACTCTTCTCAATCATCAGAGAGCATCTATATCTCGGAAATGGTTCATTTGTTAGCAACTAAAACTTCGAATATACTGCTGCATTAGATGCACCTACCTTACGTAGAAATATTACCTGGCCTCGGATTGTAAGTTTTTGAAAATGTAGGAATCAGCACAGGATCAAACTTTTTAAAAATACAGGAAAAGGTGTAAAAAATCGGAAAAAATAGGATATCGAAAATTGGTTGTTTAGATTCGAATTAAACGTTGTTTTAAACTTTTCCTGCGTCAACTTAACATATGCACGAAATTTTTGTCAATATTTCATTTTAATTCTTTCTTAAATTAAATTAAATGAGTCAGACAAAATTTAATTCAATCGAAATATGTTTATTTACATATTAATAAACTAATACAAAATAAATCAGGGTGTGGGTAATGGTTTGTATTGTGTTTATACTCACATCAACCTACACTCACACCGAGTATGAAAATTTTCAAAAATCGTATTTTGAGTTTTTTAACCAAGAAATGTTTTCAAAAAATATCAATGACAGATCGTTAGTTGTAGAATTTCAGTCTTTACAAGCTGGCCTATTTTGTTTTGACTTTCGTAGCTAAGGACAATGTGAACTCTTATACACTTTCTAACTCAATTTACCGTTCATGAGCTTCCATATAGATGTATCAATTTCGTTTTTGTGTATAACGGTTAGCTACAAAGAAAAGACTATTACTAATAAAAATCAAATAACTCTGATCATGTTAAGTGCTTCAAAATTGGTGAAGAAAAACTGTACCTCAGCGTTACTAAAAATGTCACGTTGTTTTATTGCACTTTTCATCTAAGGAAAAATAGCTTGGAGAAAACGATTTTAGTGTTTTAAAGCCTGGTCACAAAGCACTACAAAACTAACTCGAGAAGTGTTTCATTTGGAGAAACAATTGCAGAAGAAACTGAAGCTTATTAGTGGCCCTGAATAAAAGGGTATTTTTATGTCACAGTCCAGCAACCAAAACTCCTCTCTCTATAACCAAGAGACTTAATCCAAAAATGGTCATTTTATGGCATAACCATATCATGACAAGTTGCATCAAATCACGTTTGAACGAACTTTCTAACTCACACAATTTCCAAGATAATGAAAAACAAAGTGTGTCAGAAAAGGTCACAGCGTTACGCTTGAACAAAACCATTTACGTAACTGCATACGATAGACAACAATAAAAGCTTTTAAAAAACACACAACTATTTATAAAGACTATTTTACTTTGTTTGAATATCTTCACTTAAAATAGTCAGTTATTTTCATTTAGTCCGTTTGATAATGTGAAAAGAAATTGTAAATAAAATAGAGTCCTTTCAAAAAAATTCTAAGAATACAAAAGAATCAATAATTATCGAATAGATCTGTTTAAAAAACACGAAAATTATACTAAAACAAGAGCGGTTTTTAGCAATTTTCTACTTTTTTTCATTTTTATAGGAAATACAGGAAAATTCATCGAAATACAGGAGAAAAAATAGGAATTTTTTTAAATATAGGAAATATAGGACGAATCCGAGGCCAGAATATTACTCGAATTTGAACGATCAATTGAACAATACCAGCTTAAAATTCATTCTGAAAATGACAACATGTTTACATTATAGAAATTAGCGTGAGATTTGTATGTTCAATTTAGAGTTCCAAGAATCAAAAGCATTTACGACTACGTGGAAAATATCATTTAATAAAGTTATTTTTAATTTTAAAAATAATTATATAGAATTGCGTGGGCCTGTTCGAAAGAGAATTCGCGTAATGAAATTTTTTTCTATGCTCATTTATCAACAATACAAATTTGTTTTGTATTAACAATAAAAAACGTGATCGTGAACAGTTATCATTATTAATATTCTTTTATTATTATTTTTCTCCGACCAAATTCAATAAATACTAGATAATTTCATTTAATTAAACTGTGTATAACACAATAAGAATGAATGTTGAAAATCAAGCTTCAAATGATATTCCAATTGTACGATTAAAACTAGGTCGGTCACTTATGATTGCTGACTCCGTCGCAATTACTATCGGAACAATTTTAGTATTTTATGTATAGTTAAATATTTAAGAGAAGCTCATTTACGAACTCACTCTACATATATCGTAAGTAACATAGGATTGAAAAACATAATATATATTAATAGTTAATTTTAGTTTTATTTTATGTTAATCTATTGGTTAATTTCATCATTAATTAGAGCACCTATTTTTTTAATTGGGGATTACTTACAAGTATTTTCCTATTATATAGATATTTGTGAAGTATCAGCTATTCATTAATTAACGATAAATATTGGTATGATAACATCGCTATTATATACAAGTATTGAAAGACTTTTTTTACTATTTCATAAAACTGGTTTATTAACATGGTATCGTCAATTATTACAAGTTATGTGATTCCATGGCTTTTAATAATTTCTTTTTGTACCGCAATTAGTTATGATTATAGGAACAATTTGTTTATTGTATTGTTTATCTCAACAGAAAGCAATGTTACATCGACAACCACAATAGCCTGTCTTGAAAAAAATTGGAATACAAATGAGTATTTATGTTATTTGGTGATGGCTTTGTTACTGTCCAACATCATTTTACAATTCAAGTATTGTTATTGATCGTTCTCGTTTTGTATCAGAACTTAAAATATTCATGGATATTACGAACACAATGACGTTACAAAAATATCCAGTATTAACGTTTACCTCAATGATACTATTTACACGATGTAGGCAAACAACCGAATTTCAAATTGCATAGCATAACGGCAATAATCGCTCCTTCTAGTGACGTACCCCCTTGTGAAGGTTAAGAAAATAGAAAACAGTTTTATCGAAAATCGAATATTGTTAATCGGTATATCTAACGCGTATGTCCTTTTGTGTATTTTACGACTCAAAAATCTATTGATTGATTACGGATTTCATTAGAAACTGATGCTGAAGCATGTGCTCTTAGAAATATATCTATATTCATACGCATCATTAGCCTCTGTTTTGTCAATATTCAGCATTTTTCAAAACATTATATTTTGTTATTGATTTCGAAATGATAATATAGAATGACTAATACTTGTGCCTTGAATGATACTATTGGTATAAAGAGGCAGTCTACATTGATAATGTAGTAAACGAGAAAAATAATATGCTCGTATTTTATCGAGTAACCTTTGTTTGATAGAAATCAACGAATAAAGCGAAACTCTCCACCAAGTTTCCAGGTGAATATGTGATAGTTTTACTTGTATCTGATACAAGCTGCATTTCAGTGGAACAATTTCACTATATTACTTTGCTATGTTAATTATTCAAAGCAGTGCATATAGTAGATTTGGCATATCGGGATCAGAAAGCAATCGTAAACATGGTCGAGAATGAAAAAGAAATTCTGGTAATATTTTTTTTTAATGAAAAATGAAATTTAAAAAAACATGTACTGATTCATAGAAAAATTTTGCATTCCCTAATCAACTCTTCCTAGAAGAATCCCCAGGGAGTCCCCTGGCGAATCCCCGGGGATTTCATTATTTTGCGGGGAGTCGTCGGGGGAGAGTGGACCAGGGTTATGATTGTGTTGTTTCAAGGCGATATTTTAGTATTCATTCGAAACACTTATATAAACTCATTTACTTTTTTGAGTGCTCCTAAAAATGAAATAATTTCGTTTATGTTAACGTTCTAGTTTATTCAATTATTTATTGAAGATAAATGATTTGGAAAGATATTAAAATATTTATTTGTAAACGTAGAGAAATTTTCCAATAGATGATATTCCTGTTGAACATCTTACATTTCTCTATATGCAAGATCAGCCATGAAAATTACCATAGTGAAGTAAAACTAATATATCTTTGCAAAATAGTTGACCGCATTATTTCGAATGAAAGATTTTACTTCATCGTGTGCTTGAAATTAGAAATAAAATATTCCACTGGATGAAATAGTCGATGAAGTTGAAATAATAAACGAAAAAGAAACCGACGAAAATGTTTACTTCATATATAATTTACTGGAGCTACTAGAAAAAATACGATATACATGAGGGCAATATAGTTTCATGCGTAGTTCATAATATGACATAGCTGGGGTTTCGTTTTTTTTCTTGTTTGCATTGCTTGAAACTCTTTCTATGAAATCTATCATTTTGAATACGTAAAAATTCTGCACTCTGTGTCGCCCTCTCGATCTTTCAATTGCATACATATAAATAGAAGAGGTATGTATGATTCATGGTCGGTTGCTTTTGCATACGCATGCCAACATACTAGACACCTTCAATACAACGTTATTTTACATATCTTTCTTTTCTCTTTTTACTTCGATTGTCGTTCTCACAACCTATCAAAATCTACCACTATGCTTTAACATAAGTGTCATGTTCTTAAATACAAACTTATTCTCATTTTTCTTTCTTTCATTCTGGTGTTTTTCTCTTTCAGGTCAACTTCTGAATAAATCGAGTGTCATTGATTGAATTAAATTTTACTTTCTTTGTATGTTTTTTTCTATCATAGTTATTCGCCAGAAATCCTACGATTAATGAATGAATCATAAATTGTTTTCGTATCTGTTTAAAATCGTAAGATGAACAATAATGTTATCGATGGATTGATCGATCACACACCATTACGAGTCATCTGAATATTATATGATAATTTCCCGTGGAATACATTTTGTCCAGCGCTTGAATAAAATAGTGCCTATCATGCTGACATTAAAAGATGATCCATAAGTATTTTTATTTGTCGAACTGGGCTGTATGAAATACTTATGGATCTTTTAAAACACCTTCTTTGAATAGCCTAACAATATAGTTTATATCATTTTCCATGCTAAATAAAACGTTAAATATGAAACCAATATTGATTCTAAACAGAGAAATTTCTTGACACAAAAATATCCTTATCATCAGTTTTCTGTTAACTATCAGAGATTTCGTAATCAATGTGATAATTTCTGTAATTTTTATTGACATAACGATATAAGATAATCAAGTTCTCATTAACTTCGAAGAACATAGCCTCGATATTGGTATTGTCAAAACATTTGCCAACAAAACCTAAACACATATTTTCTGCAAAAGTAATAAGAACAATCAACAGTATCGAGTCAATTTCACATAGGATACCGCCATATTCTCAATATCAGTTATAATCGATTATGTTCATCTGAACTTTATTTTCAAAACTTTTGCTTGTAGCTCCCTAACTAGAAGCCTCCTCAATATTCAGACTTTCACTAAATCTTTGATACTCTGCTGATCAATTCAGTCAGTCGAAATATGACCCGTCTAAAACCTTTTTCAACTCAGAGTTTCTCGCGCATACTAGCTACAATTTGCTATTGAATATGTGTTCTGAAACCATTATTCACACCCTCGAATCGAATTTCAAACTAGGTCTAATCTCTCGTCATTTATGAAACTAGTCATATTTTCAATGTTATTTATTTGGTGACGTGATTTTCGAGCTGTTCGTTAGCCTGTCCTCTTTCTACTTTCTTCTTTTCTTTTGTCGTGCTATATCGCTAACGGACAGAACGTCGTGCAATGTCGAAATATAAATACGTAAATAGCCCATCATTTTTCTTTTCGCATAGAATAAGCACATGGGCCGAAGCACAATCATACCAAGAAAATTTACAAGTGAATCGCCATGCATCATTGTCTTTTTTATTTTAGCTTTAATTTTTTCTTTAGATATATTAAGTATAAAAACATGTGCAAAGCAAAACTGTAAAGTAATTCCATTAAAACATTCCAATAACAACATTAACTAATGGTTCTATCAAACATACCTGTGGCAATGTCAAAACTAATAGTTTCAATGTTGTTTTCATTTTGAAAAGGTCGAATACCTCTGCATGCATCAACATGTTGGTACAGTAGATAAAACGAAGACACGACAAATGAAACGTTTCTTTTTCTCATTATTTCTTCTCTTTCACTCAGTGCACATTTTTTTCTCTGAAGTCGTACGTACACATGTGCACTTGTCTTGGACGTCCCGCTTTATATAATAATGTCAATAATCATACTACTACAGTCGGCAAATAAAAGAAATAAAGCAAGTCGATTTCAATGAGAGAAAAAAACTTCTACTAAGCATTGTTCAAAATTCTTTTACCACCAACATTTTTTTTTCACAATTTAGAAGAATTTTTTTTTCGTGTTTATTGGTAGTTCTTTAAAAATGAGTTGAGAATAAACGATAGGTATATACATTCTTTGAATTTTATTTATTTTTCAAGTACGATGTTATATTTGAAAAAAGAATAAGATGAATGATTCATTGATCGATAGCTTAATATTTGTAAGATATCATGAAGGGGTCATACTACGATTGTATATGCACTCGATTTAAGATAAAAATAGCAGCAAAAAATATTACATGCGTTTTTCGTATTATTTTAAATATGAAAAATAAAATACTATCCTTGATGCGAAATAGTATTTTACTAGGAGTATGGGTTGACTTCATCGATTTGGTAGAATAAAGTCGTACGGTTGAGATATTCTTCGTTTTTTTGTAAATTATTTACATAGTACTCAAATTAGACATTGAATATATTTTTATAATTGAATAGTACTTGATAAAAAAAATATTTGTTTTAATTGAAGCTGATCACTTGCTTTTTCTATTTAATTGATTTATTATTGTTTGTCCTTCGATGTCCTGGGAACAAAGTTTGACGGCTCATAGGTATGACGAGAAATAATGGCATGCCCTTTTTGCCTCGATGGTACGCTCTATTGAATAACGATGTTGATACGAAATTTTAAGGGAGTTGATCATTTGAAATGTTGAAATCAAAGAAAAGAAACACAAATAAGGCGCTCGTTCACTTATTAGACTCTCAGTCTTAGAAATCATCTTTATATAAATTCTCTTCATAATAAAAAAAAACACCCATTCTTAACCTCTCTCTCTCTCTCTCTCTCTTTCTCATTATTATAGATGTCTGACAGCATATCTTCTTATTCTTCACTTTGTGCCCAACTGAGTATAATTGTTGATTTATCATCTTCATCATTCGATTTTAAACAGCTATATAGCCATCTATCATCACAGTCACCGCCTAATACTGATCACCATCACTGGTACTTCGGCGGTCTTCGTTCTTATACAATCCCATTTGAATTTAATCACGATGAAATAACCATTAATCATGTTATATCAAAATTAAAATTATTACAAAATCATTTATCTATATTACCGCCATTTTGGATATCATATAAAAAATGTCAACCACTACAACAACAACCAGTCCCATTTACACCAGCAACAACACCAGAGGTTATTCGCAAAAATATTAAATTAGGAAAGTTTTATGCTAACAATGGTTTCGATATCGAATATACTGGAGGTGCACTTGTTGGTATAGATAAATATATATGGGATATACCAACACAAATAAAGGATCCATGGCGTCTAGTTTTTTATCATGATAAAATTGAAATTGATTATGGTTCTAAAGAAAAAAGACTGCGGAAAACACTTAAAGCCGAAATTATGGATAGATGTGCTGTTATAATGACGCAAACCGATGGTTTTACACTATTTATTAATATGAATGGAAATCCTATTGATCATGAAGCTGTTAATTCAACAAAGTCTCTCAATATTAATGATGATGGTAAAAGGTCGAACTAACAAAATAGAGAAAATTTTAATTGATCATTTTTTTTTCTATGTAGAAATCGATCCTATATTACGTAAAATAGCTGAATCAAATATGTCATATACTCGTACTGCACCTCGAGAATCACAACCGTTCTATTCAACGATTCGTCTATCTATTTCGCTTTCAAATTCATTCGATTATAATAACATGATAACGAATACTACTGATGAACATCGTTCTGAACAATTACAACGTTTAAATTCATGTTACACACAGTTTATTGATTTTTTTCATCGCAATCATATATATGATTGTTTTGGTATTATAATAAGTATACCATCATCTATAGATTTTTCTTCTATATCATCACTATTTATGTCGAATGAAACAACATCATTTGTTAAACAGTATTGTTGGCAAATGTTAATGTCTATTGGATATCGTTTTCAACAACGGTTAACAGCAGATTTTATTCAACAAATGAATTCTATTGGAGATGATGATGAATTTTATCAGGTAATTTCTTAAATGAATAAGTAAGAAACGAACCACCAATATGTTTGTTTGGTTAAAGAAATGTAAATTTCGTATTTACTTAAAAGATTATAAAATGATAAATATTTTCTGATTTTTGACAACTTATGTAAACTCAAAGATTTTAATCTATATTATTATATTTTCATTAAGAGATAAAATAAGTGATTAATAAAGCTTAATTAATATTGACATTGGACTTGAAAATCTATCTTCATTCATCTAAAATCATCATGTTTCATCATTTTAATATAACTTTTGATTAAAGTTTGACTTTCAAAAAAAAAGAATAAATATTTGCTTGGCAAACTTTTGACTCCGTTCGTTATTTATGTGCATGCTACCACAATCGAAGCCCGTAGCGGTTTTACACAACATTCAATTTGTATAATTTTATATCGGTTTTTCTTGTCAAAAATCGAGTGTTTTTTAGCGTGTTTTCCATTTTTGAAAGACAATATTAGATACCATTATCACAGGTTTTATTATCTAGGCATCACTTCATATATGGCGTCGTTCAAGTGAATATTATTTTATTGATTTACTCGGTGAATTACGTCGTTATCGAGAAAAAATCGTTGCACAAACAGTATTTCTACCTTCGCCACCCTCGTATTCAATTAATAATCATCGTCAACAAGGTATGAAAAATGATGACAGTCAACAAGAACGTTGGAGTATTCGTACACCACCTCGCAATTATGCTTATGTACCATCCGTAACATTAACGCCAACAACAATATGTGTGAATCCATTTAAATTAGTTAAAACAAATCGAGTTTTACGTGAATCGAAATTTGGTGGAAATCTTATGTTTGCTCTTGTTGATGTTAAAGATGAAAATGGTACAATGGATCTATTTCCTCATGATTGTATGTTTTAACGAAAATATGAAATTTCCTAGTTAATAAAATGTTTTATTTTTCATTCTAGATCGTGCTTTACGTTGGAAAACTGAAATGCTACTTGAATCAGGTTTTGATTTAGGTACAAAAGGTCGAACATATCGTTATTTACATCATTCACAATCACAATTAAAAGATAAACAATTTTGGTTTTATCATAATGATGGTGAAACGAATTTTTCATTTGAAGAGGCATTTGCTTGGATGGGAGATTTTCAAGAAGAACGAATTGTTGCTAAACATGCCGCACGCATTGCACAATGTTTTACAAGTGCTGAAGCAACTATTCAAGTAGAAAACTAAATTATTATATCGTGATTAAGTTTTAAATTATTCTTTACAGATTCCATCAGAAAAAGTTGAATATATTGAGGATATTCATACAGATGATAATAAATATAATTTTACTGATGGCGTTGGAACGATGTCAACTACTATACGTGACAATGTAAGCAAATAATTTCTTCTTAATCATTCATTGTTATCTTAGTCATATTTGACTGATGTGTAGTCAGTCATGTGAAGAATGATTTTATTTTCGATATAAAATCGAAAGAACACGATCTTCATTTTAAAAGCTTCATTAGAACTAATAACCAGCCACGAAGTATTCCACGGGTGCTCTTTTTTGAATAATTTTCGGTCGGTAAAAAATAGGCAACTGTAGTTTTTGCTATAGCCTTGCTTTTAGGCAAGTTCTTAATGCAATAGATCTCGATGAGTTCGACTCGGTGTCAAAACTAAACGATTCCATATGATAAAAATGAAATGAAAGTTAACGATACTGGAAATCTAAATGCTGAATTTAAACTCGATAATAGTCGTCTTTGTAATTGTCTACTCTGAACGAATTGTTCCTTTCAAAAAACTGCCTAAATTAAGTATACTTCCAGAGCTGATGAGATAAAGTCAATTGAGTTGTTTTGATAAAAGCTTCAATTTTGATAGATCATTTACTGATGAAACTCGTCCTAGAGAAATAAAAGATGACCCAATGAAAATAAAAATCTTAGCACATCATATTCACTCAACATTTGAACACTTAAAGGCCATTATTAAAAGTCAATACAGAAAATTATTTTTGTATTTCAATGATGTTATCTAATGCATCGAGATAGAAAAGAGATTTTGCCTAAGATGAAATCATTCGAAAGAAAATCTATGTATCAATTATAAAAACTTGAAAAGCAAACATTATTTATAGAAAATCTGTTTTGTTTTTTTGTTCGCCTATAGATTAATCCATATCGACAATTCTCAGCAATTCAAATTCGTTATGGTGGCTGTAAAGGTGTTATATCTGTAAATCCTGATTTAGATAATTCACCACATCAACTACGTATTCGTCAGTCGATGAGAAAATTCAAATGTTCACACGATATATTGGAATTATGTCGCATTTCTAAACCACGTAAAATAACTTTTTTCTAATATATTGTCATTGCTTAACTTGATTATGTATGTCATTATTATTAAATTTGTTTTCTTTTCTTTATCTATGTTTAGGTCCACTCTATTTAAATCGACAAATCATTGTTTTACTTTCACATCGTGAGATTGATGATCGTACATTTCTTTTATTACAACATCAACACCAGCAAAACTTATCAGAATCACTTGTTTATCCAGCACGTGCCTACGAATTATTAGCAGAAAAAATCAATCGAAGTTTATTTCCATTGCGTACATTAATTAATGATGCACATTTAAATCTAATTCAAGAGCCATTCTTTCGTCAATTAATAATAACAACAAGTAAATTCGAGCTTGCACAAATGCGTGAACGTACACGTTTGAAATTACCAAAAAATTCAGCTAGAAATATGATTGGTATTGTTGATGAATATGGAGTTTTAGAATATGGACAAGGTAAAACTATAAATAGATAAATTCGAAAAGCTCAATTCATAATTTTCTCTTATTGTTAGTGTTTGTTCAATATACAGAATTACATGGCGAAACATTAGATGATGAGTTAGGTTCCAGCAATGATTCATCGGTAACACCACAACCAGAAAAAGCTGTGATACTTGAACAAAAAGTTGTTGTTACAAAAAATCCGTGTCATCATCCAGGAGATATTCGAATTTTTGAAGCTGTTGACGTACCTCGTTTACGACACTTAAAAGATGTAATCGTTTTTCCACAACGTGGTAAACGACCTCATCCGAATGAAATATCTGGTTCTGATCTTGATGGTAAACAAAACAATTAGATTGCTCTCATTTTTGATTTTAATCATTTTATTTATTTTTAACTAGGCGATGAATATGCTGTTTTATGGCATCCAGCATTTATTCCAAAAACACCCAATAATACACCCTTTGATTATGATTCTCAAACGCCTATGTTACGCGTTGTTGATCGTCCTGTTAGCCGAGCAGATATTCAAGCAACTGTATTAGATATTAGTGAACAATCATGTGTGGGAAAACTATGTTCACTTCATTTAGCTAATTCCGATCTTCATGGTGTTGCACACCCAAAAACATTAGCTATTGCTGGATATATTTCAGAAGAATTAGATGCAGCAAAAACTGGACAACATCCGTTAACACCAAAACAAATTACCCATTTACAATCTGAATTAGGAAATGAACGTCCAGATTATTTCGATAAACCATATTATAAACTTTATCCATCGAAACATATTCTTGGTAAGTAATTAGATACGAGTTCAATCATATTGACTTGAGACAATAGTTAAAAATCGATTTAGTAATATTCAATTTTGATACATGTCTGTTATCACTAGATAAATGATATACTAAAATTTTGAGGGTAGCATTAATAAAAATAAGTTTATTATCTTAAAATGATATTTTATTAATTAGGTCAATTATTTCGTTCATGTCTTCGTTTTGAACCAAACTGGACAATAATTCAAACTCCACCAACAACAGTTAGTTCAACACCTGTCGATCCATTACTAGTTCATGATTTACATGTTGAATATACAACATCTGTTGAAGAAATCGCTCGTATCTATCGTGAAGCTATTATGGATATTATGTATGTCTATCGTTTTTCATCCGATGTTGATTTACTTTGTCGATTTGATTCATCATCATCACAACATAAAACACCAGTAACAAAACAACAAACGGATTCAGCTTGTCTTATTGCTGATTCGGCACAAGTTGAATTAAAACAATTGATACGACGTGTACGACGTTTATTTTATCATGAATTTCGTTTCTGTGATAAAACACATTCAGTTCGTTGTCAAACTAATTGTATAAAATGTGCAGATAAAAAAATGGCTAAAGCAAGTGCACTCTACATACTATGTTATACAGATACACGTCATGCACGACGGATGCTAAGTTTACCATGGCTATTTGCCTCATTATTAATAGAAACAAGAAAATTAAATATAAAAAAGCAAACAAAATTATGTAAGTTTAATAATTGATTCTTTTTTTTTTCAAAATAAAATTTCTCACAATTATCTTTTAATTTCTTCTAGTATCACCAAAACTCGTTGCTCAAATGCTTGAAATTCAACCATATCAATTAATTGGTCAATCATTAAGACGTGCATTACAACATTTGTTTGACCAATCAAAACCATTTTATTTTCATCATTCATGCTCACATGATAATTCAAATTTAATAACTGTTTCACTTGGACCAACATCAACAGCTAAACGTCTGTTATTAAAGCGTCAGATACTATTATTAGATTATTTTATTCTGGAAATTATTCATCATTTTGTTTATGAATCTCTATCAAAAGAACGTTCACCAATAACAGCCGCAAAGCCGTCACTTCTTGAATCCGTTTGGCAACATATAATAACACGTTTTATTCTTGGTGAATGCTCACCATTAGTGCTTATAACATCAAAGTCGACTACTGTTTCAATTAATAAAGATTTTCAATGTTGGTCGGATGAACAAGCATGTAAAACATTACAACGCGTAATTGATATAAGTGTTCAATGTGCTGAACATGGACCAGATTCAACTGATTACGCACATGCTAATGAATATTTAGTTTCAACACTACAACAAATGGCTACAACTGGTTCTTTATTTTCGACATAGAAACGAAGAAAAGAAAAACTTATTTGATGTAAGCACGTTTTGCTTTCGAAGCCCAGTGATATATGTATATACATATATTTATCTTTTCTACTGACGCCAACTATTTATGTAGCTGGAAAAGTCGATTTCCGGCTGTGATGATATATTTTCATGCGTTGTTCTTTATTTTTCGTTTGTTTTCGTTTTTGCTGCCATGGATGGCACTTACATTTTTTTTAGAAATGTGTGTGTCATTTTTATTTTCTTTTTGCCTAGAAAAGTTGTGAAAAACAGAGCCTAAAAAAAGTAGACTGTAGACTAAAAAAAATACATATAGATTTGAAAAACGAGCAAAATTGTTTTTTCTACATCAATACGACGGATAAATAAGCTTAACATTGAACGTCGAAAAAAAAAGCAATAGAGCTATATCTTTACCTAAGAGTTGTTTACTATTCTATTCTATATTGATTTACAATCTAGGATTAAAAAAGAAAGATAATATCTATAGGAACTATTCTTGCTCTTATCATCTTTTTGGATTTGTTATAACATTATTTTAATTTTTCATATTTTGATCAGTTCAGTAGAAAAAAACATTTTCACTTTATCAAGAAAACCGATACACCAACATTATCATTACGCCGTTGCATTGATAATATTTATTTTTCTTTGTGTTGATAACTTCTATCTACTCGTTATTTTGTTGGTTCCTAGTCATTGAATCATGAACTACTCATCCATCAATGCTTTTGCTTGTTCCTCTGATATAACTTGATTAGAGCCGTCTAAAATTAAATCTCAGCGACAGCACAAAATATGGAAAAGAAAATATATGTGTATGCTAATCAGTATTCTAAAAATAACTACCAGGAATCTCGCTAGATCAAAAACTATGTAGCTAAGTACGAGAGTAAAATAATAAATAAAAGAGCACGTAGAATATTACAAGAATAACTGGCCTAGACAAAAAATAAATGAATACCATCGAAACCTTTTACAGACATATTTATTCGTGAATAATATATTTTTCTACAAATTTAAACATTTAAATTGCTAACTAAATGGCTATGAAAACGTATATTTAAATTGTTAACTGAATAATTGTAATGACAAATGAATTTATTCTTCTTCCTCTTCCTTTTCTTCTTCTTCTTCTTCTTCTTTTTCTTCTTCTTCATCTCCTTTTGCCTTGTTATTGTCTCCATGCGGTGGCGCTACAGGATTTGATGGATTACTGGGACTACCTTCGTCGGTTTTTGTTAACATCCACAATTGACGACTACCAACTTTTGATTGACTCATTACAGTAAAACCAACTTTTTTTAATGTTTCCAGAATATGTGCTGGTGGATCAGAACATTGAACACCTTTTTCATGATCACATAATTTCTCATTTGTACATGATTCTTGTAAGACTCGGATAAGTTCCGGTTGTATACGATAATTTTTAACACCAGTACTATGAACTAGTGTTGGTCCTGATCTTTCTTCCGATGCTTCACATGATATTGTTAACGTAGTATGCATTGCCAACGCCATAATTCTTCTAGGTTAATCGAACGAACTGTTTACAAGAGAGAAAAAAAGATAAAACTATGAGACTTAGTAAACAGAATGCTTTCTACCTATATAGCTATATATATTTATGAAAGAGAAGGCCTTGAAAATAAGTATGCGTTGTACTATGTGATTTGAATATATATGTCTCTTTGCGTGAGAGAGAACGACAAATCATACCATCGATCTAGTATATAAAAGCGACAAAAAAAAGAGCATAGTAATAAGCAATGCAGAAAAAAAAGAACCAGGATAAGAAAAACAACAGTGCGACTCTTTTTAATTATATGCCTGAATAAGTAATCAACGTGTATAGAAAGAAACATTTTTTTTATTTTGAAATTTGATGAATCGAATCTTGATTTCCCAAAATTAGCTATATTTTCAACATTGATTTCTCTCCATAGATAATTCGATAGAAATTTATCCAGGCTTTGAATAGGAGTAAACATTTCTCAGTAAACGTGAGAGTAAAGAACGATATTTTTTCGACATCAATGAAGCATGTCGAAGATTGTTTATCTAAAACAATAAAAATACTTGAAGGAAACTACTGATTGAACACACATATGTAAATATTTATCTATTTAAAATCGTCAAGAATAAAAATACAATTTTATTTTTAATACACCATTAGCCGCCATACATATGTTGACATACAAAAAATACAATAATATATTTTTTATGATTATTGTATCATTAAAAATATTGCTAGAAAACTAATTGTATTATTCTACACATTCTTCTTGTATGGTCATCATTTGAAACCATTGAAGCAATCGTTTCTGTATCGTCTTTCTCTCATTACTCTCATAAGAAACCATTTTTGCAACGACATGAAAGAAATTGATTATTTCATTTTGGTAAATGATCGATAGTGAAATGTCATATTTCTAGTCCATTATGATTCGATGTCAAAAACATCATTTTGGGATGTAATATTTTCGTTCCTATTGAGGATAGAAATCTTTTATACTTTCTCTTTATTAATTAACAATGGCTGTATGAATCACGTACTCGAAGAGGTTTTGTGTTTACAAACGAGTACATTTCATAGCAAATATGTTTAATGTAGATCGAGGAGCTCGATAAAAATCTTGCCCAAGTTCAATCTGAATCACTATGTTTTAATGCTCAAACTTTTTCAGTTGATCCATAGAACGACTTCTAAATGTAATATCTAGATGATTTAATGGTGTTTTTTTGTTTTCTGATGCATACTTATTTAATACACATTGAATTTCTCAGTCAATTTTGTTCTTCTTGGCAGCCTATATCATAATCGTAACTTGATAAAGCAACAACAACAACAACAACAACAATTATTATTATCTATAATGAGATGCACCAGAATATGGACGATTTTGTTTTTATTAAGTAAAATTACAGAATAAAACACTTTTAACACGATACGATTTACAGAGCCAATCAGCACATCATCCCTCAAGATAACATGAAATGATTTTTTTCATCGATCCAAAACAATTTTAAATGTCAAATACTCTCATGAATCAGACCCGATAAATTTATTTTAGTTTTCGAAATGCAAAGCACCAGTGTGTTTAGTATATAAAAAGAAAAAGAGATGAATTTCATACGTTCATGCGTGCCTCTAAAATTACTTGTATTCAATTCGAACGTGAACAAAATCTCTTTTCTCCTAATCTATATAAATATTACATAGAATGTTCAAAACCTATGTATTTATTTTCGAATTCGTGTCTCTTTGTAATATGATATTGTTTTGATAGAAAGTAGTTGCGTGCCTATTTGATCTGTAAAGTGCACATAAGAATAAAACTGAATCATACTGTGTCTTTTTAATTAATTGCAGTGATCTAGAATATTTTATTTTTTTGCTAAATCAAAAAGCGAAAAAAACCAACAAATAGTGCTTATAAGGAATCTTTGACAAAGATAATTGTGAAATTACTAAAACGAACACTATAATGATTTAGAAAAAAAAACCGAGAAGACATAAAAGAGTATTTACATGGAGATTTCAGAAAATTCGAAAAAAATAAAATAAAATGGATGAGATAAAATAGGAATAGATTCATTTGTTCGGATTCTTCTTTATCACAAACTGTCCTGTTTTGTAAGTTTACTTTTCTCTAACACACTTCACAGACAGAACAATTCTAAATTGCAGTTGAGTTTGACTGAATAAAACAAAAATGAAATTTGATCATAATTTTAATTTTGATTTTGTAATAATTCTAATGATCGCGTGTCCAGAAAATGTTTTGGATTTATTGTTAACATTAGTATATTGAGAATAATATTAATTAAGGCTATAATTCCAATAATAGCTAATGCAGCAATATTGTATAGAGCTAGTTTAGTTTGTGATTGCCGTTTTGTAATATCGCCTTTGCCAAGAATATATAGGATAACAGCTAAACCACATTGAAATATAATCGATACGCAAACAAATACAAGAGATGCAGTCCAAATTTGATCGCGTTGTTTTTGTAATATTAATGTTCGCATTTGCATGGCATTGCTTGCTAATGAAATTTTATTTTTATTAAAATCATTTTATTTGAAAACTTGACTTACTCAATAAAGCAATCAAGAAAAAGACTTGCCCTATGAAATAAATGAATAGATAGAGAGAACAAGGCAATTCAAATAATTTACCAATCGTCTTCTTGCTTGCATAGCCATTATAATTATATGTATATTCATTCTATGAAAAACAAAAAAAAGACATACAAACAAATGTAGTATAAGTAAGATTAAGAAAGTCATTCGAAACTTTTTGACATTTAATTTAAGAAATAATAAGTAAAGTAAAGATGTGGACAGGGCGATATAACTCCTTGCTCAACAACAACAATTTATTGTGTAAATGTCATATGTACGACTTGTTAGTCAATAAGTCATGTTTTATACATTCGAACTAGCACGAAAAAGCAAAGCTACAATGACACGACGACTAACTTCAACTTGTAAAATGAAAGCGCTTCAAATCATATTATGTCTACGCGTATAAAATGCTATCACTTGAACACCGAGTTTTTCTCATATTTTCTAAAAATTGATCCGCACAAATATCTATTTTTCATTCAGAGAAAATAAACATCACTTTTTCGACTTCTATTTATTTAATACCAACATTATATTCATCATTTCGTTTTATAATGTTTGATTGACATCAATTATATTTTAAATCTTATAAGTGGTATGCATATGACCGAGACAAGAAGACAGTAATGCTTTCATTTTATGCATTAAAAAAAACGCACAGTACAAACTCATCAAGGTTAATCACAACTACCATAGTTATATGTACACATAATAATATCAATCTAATGATTCAATTATGTATTTTATCATATATAATAAATTTTATCCGCATAATCACAATATACCAGTTCAAGAAGAATTTTTATGAAAATAACAATGCAACTACTTGAAAACTTACATTATTATCATCATCAGTATGTTCCTCATTATCATCCTAAGAATGAGCAAATTCAAGCAATAGTTTGTTATGTTTAGTAGCCAAAACAAATAAATTATATATCATAGTAATGAGTGAATAAACTTTTTTTAAATCTTACCCTTCTTGATTCAGCATCGATAACAGGTGTACGATATGATGGCTCATCATTACGTTTTGGTGCTACAGGTTTTTCTAAAAGGGTATCACTCTGTGACTGTTGAGTTAAGTCAAATCGAGCAGGTACTGCTGGAGGAGGACCATTCGAAACTGCTGGATACTGAACTGGTGCAGATGGCGTCTGATGATAGACATACGTTGTCATATTTTCTAAATTTGATCTAACTATGAAGACAAAAATATATAAATAAATGAACTGTTTATTATATATATAATATATGTTTGAAGAAAAACCAAATGATCAAAAGCGTCTAGCGATGAATAACGCAAACAATACGTCATTTATTTTCTCATTTTTTCTTTTCCTTTCTTGTTCATTTTTTTTCAATCTCTCTCGCTCTCTCTACTTTTCTGACTCCTACATGAGTGCGAATCGTGTGTATGCCAAGGCTATTTTGTAATATGTAGCCATATCAGTTGCCTCGTTTTTTTTCTCTTCCTAACAAATCAAAACAATCAATCTATTACGATGAGTAAGAAAAAAAACTCGAGTCAACTTACTCACGCGAGAATCGTATAGTATGACAGTACGTATTTGCAAATTGAAATGAAATGTTTATCGAGAGATATAGTCAGCTTTTTATAATTTCAATACAAAAACACAACTATAAAAGATGCTGGGTCAAAAAATTCGGAAGTAAGCAAGAGAATGAATAACCAAAGAAACGAAAGACTGCTTTTGTTATTGATAGAGAGACGTCAACGTTAGCGGATAAGTCTTTTCTCTCTCTCTCTCTCTCTCTTATGCTTTTCTCTTCTTTACGGCGACATACGTGTTTACTCGATTGAATATTAAATTTCTTTTTTTACGCACACCAACAAACTATTTCTTTTTCTTCTTGTGTGCGTGGATGGATGTCTACATATTATCTTCGACATGCGACTGTAAACAGGATAGATTGATTCTTGATCATATAACATTATGGACTATGTCTAATCAGTCGATGATATTACCGACAAATAAAGGTCATTTCATAAAAGAAATGGTAAATAATAGAAAACTTCCGAGAAACAAAATTAGTAATACATTTATTTCTCTTGAAGATAGAAAAAAAAACTCATATATGACGTAACTATCAATTATTTAGATATCTCTGTTTTTATGAAACCAGCTTTTTAACGTAAAGTTACACTCAACAAGTAACTATAAAGATTTGAAGAAGCTAGCAATAACTCCTGAAATTGAGACAGAAATTCTTTTTGTATCTGTTCATCTTAGACATTCTCTTGAGAATATCTATCGAAAGCAAATTTGATTTTTTTCCCATCTTGCAAATCAACTAGTCATCATTGGAATAGACAACATAGAAACAAAATCACTGCACGCTTCTAATCAAATTAGTCAGTTCTTCTAAAATATTCAGAATCCTGTATCATCTATCGCAATTCAATGAGAAGCGTTCCTCGACAGCGAGATGCAGCTCTATGGAGTGGCTATCTCGATGAACCTCTTGGCGAGTTCAGTGATCAACAAAATATACCCAAGCGAATGAGTACGGTCGTGTTCCGATAGGAAAGTAACGAGAAAAGTCAGAAGGCGGAAACAGTAGTTCGACTGAAAAATTTTCCAATTATTTCCGGTCAACTTCTTGTTCTTTCCCACTAAATATTGTGTTCTTCATTGGAAAAACATAGAATTGATACGATTTTCATCAATCCAAAGTCATAAAGCTTGCCACCAAACAAAACTCTAAAATGTCGATATTACACGCACTAATTAGATCTTATTGAAATTAAGCACTGAGTTCGCGTTCGAAATCTATGTTCTAGAGATCTGCGTGACCGGCTTTCCCGGTTGATTCTCGTAGAGATTTTAGAAATCACTAAGGCAGAAACGGGAACGATACTAAAAAATTTGTGTTGTATTATCATTAATGGTTCAATACTCAATATTATCCCGAGTTTATTTTTAAGTATATCATATTACATTGTAAAACGATTGTTATTGCGAGAAGTTAGTCTCATGTATAGGGGTAGCTTTTTTAAAATACAAACAATGAAATCATCATGGGAATTTGAACGCCTTCCGGAGACGGGAACCGGGAGAAGACTTTTTGAACGATCAGGAAAGTAGGACTGGGAAAAAACCAAATTTGTCTATAAGATTCGAATCGAGCGTCACCAATCAACAAAAACTGTACCCGCAGGGCTCTACTGTTTGCACAACACAACAGTAATTATTATCGATCGGTGAAATACTTCTCAGAGTTCACATATTGTCAAAATTACTCATGTTGGAAAAACCGGAGTAAAATCGACGGCTTACCGCGGTTTTACCGCTCAGGTTACCGACTCCCATCAACACAAATTTACCGCGGTTTACCGCCGGTATTTTTCGATTAACCGGTTCGCTGAACGTTTATAAAAAAATTGTTGCTAAAAGTCATTGATCGGGCTATTTTAGGCATCTTTTTTTTCCTATATGATGACGGTAAAAAAGGGTACAGGAAAAACTAGCGGTTAACCGCGGTATTACCGCTCCGGTTACCGGCTCCCATTTCATACGAATTTACCACTTTTCTAAAATTACCGCGGTTTACCGCAAAAATTGAAGCGGTATTCGCGACATGGGTAGTTCTTTTTTTATTCTTTTCATGTTCTAACATCTTAACTTAATCATTTTCCGTTTGTGTATACTTATGAAGACTTTCAAACATTTATATTCAAGCTCGAAAGTACACTTGTATTTAGAATAATCTATGCCATTAGATCGACAACAGCATCCTGTGAAAAACGAAAATGAACGAATGAATGAATGAAGAAATTTCAAAAGATATAAATAAATAATAGTTTTGTGAGAGCTAGAATTAGTAGCTTTATATTAATAACAATAAGTGTCAAAAGAGAAAAAATTTTTACTTTTGTATCGTTTCAATTATACCCTAGTCAACTCTTCCTATAAGAATCCGTAGGGAGTCCCTAGGGATTTCTTTGTTTTGTGGGGACTCCCGGTAGTTGTCGGGAGAGAGTGGATTAGGGTATTGCTTTTAATAACCTTTGTTGATAATTTGGCAGACTTTAATATGAATACAGCTTGTAATTGTAACAAACTTTCAAAATGTAGGGGTACATATTTTGGAAAAATTTACAATTGATTTCGATCACAACTTTCGTAATATTATTTGTGTTTGCATACGCGTTGAGTTTTTGATTGATATGAAAACTGAAACAACTAGATGGTATTCAAGTTTCACTCGAATACGAAATGCGGTGCGAAGCACACGAGCCGAATTTTCGAAAGTAGCGAGAATAAGATTTAAAAATAAATGATTCACTTTAAGATTCATTACAAACGTTTATTTTTTTTTAATTTCCGTATACGAATTTTGAATAAAAATTTCGCATTCACTATTCTTAAATCGACCATTTTGAAATT
>CAJNYU010002417.1:0-34423 GCA_905331475.1 Rotaria socialis | reverse complement strand
AAATTTCAGTAAAATGACTATAACTCTGGACAGAAGGCCTATCCGCTCTTATCCTTTTGGAATTTTTCATACCTCACTGGGGTCTACATGACACACATAGTTGTGACTTGAAAGCGATTGAGCACTTGGTGACCTTCCCTCGTAAGTGAATAGATCCTATTAAACATCATAACGAAAATTAAAGAAAATGGCATCTTTGTTGTCACGGTTAGTTGCATAATTCAAGTATATTTTGGGTCTATGTAGTTTCTGTACTCGTCATTGCCTTCTTTCCTCAATCGAAAGTTTATTTCGCGTTTTATCTTTTTAACATTACCGTTTGTAACTATGAAAAATTAGATTGGCATGGTGCAATACAGAGTATCATATGCTTCTTTAGAATTTGAAATATTCTTCCAATATAACTGTTGACTCATTCGATAGCAGCGCGGAGCCCGATTGAAAAGTGAGTAAAAAAGGAGTTACTCTCCTGGATATTTAAATAATAGAATTATGTCAATCAATTCAAATTTGGATGGACTATCATATTAAAACTTCTTTTTTATTTGAAAATTTTATGAGATTGTAAAGAAAATATAACTGATCTCAGAAAACTGCTTTGTTGTCTTCAACTCGGGCGGAGTCGGAGTTCTTGTAACACAATAATTATTTCCACGTGTATTACTTTTATCATACATTTATTTTATTGTGTATACAGAAGTATTTCAATAAGATACTAATCGTCAATCGTGTTTGGTTAATAAATTATTAATAATAAATTTTTATGATCATATTTAATCTTATTTAATTAGATTTATATGTATTGAATTATTAACTTCCCGTTTACTAGCGAGCTCTATTGACATGGTAATGTAATATAAATTATTATTCTTGATGAAAAGTCAAGCCAATCGGGAGAACAGAAACATTATAGTATAGCACACTATAGAATTTATTCAAAATGTAAAAAATGTTGCTTCGACTACAGCCATCATTTTCATTGTTTTTTCGTCGAATACCTATTTTTCAAAATCGAATATTTGCTTCATCGACTGCTCCTCGGTCCGATGAAGAATGCGAGTCAGATCGAACTACCGATAAGACTCAAAATGAAAATACACCACAAGAAGATGAAGCTAGTATAGTTTCGATGATCGGACCCTATGTATCATCAAAACAAATAGCATTTCATACCGGACAATTCGATTCTGAACATATTAAGAAAAAAAATAAACAAGCTTTTCTTGTATGTATTGATTTTTCGCAACTCTGATAAATTCGTGTGAACGAAAATTTTTTCCTCTTAGGATGTAATTGAAGCTTATAAAATTCAATTTCCAAATCGTCGTGGTCACGTTGAATTCATTCGAGCTGCTCTTCGACGTATGAAAGATTTTGGTGTTGAACGTGATTCTGAATCCTATAAAAAACTTCTATCGGTCTTTCCTGTTGGTCCTTACCGCCATCAATCTATGTTACAAGTATCCGTTCGTTTTTGGCCAAAACAAAATGAAACAGCGTCAACTATTGTATCAGCTATGGAATCTAATGGTATTCCACCTGATCTTGAAGTTGTACATATGTTAAGAGAAATTTTTGGCCCATGGGCGCATCCTGTTCGACGTTTTGCACGCTTTCTTTATTGGGTACCAAAATTTATGAATAAAAACCCATATCCTATCCCATGGGAATTGCCGAATGATGAACGTACTTTAGCAAAATTAGCACTTCAACGTATGACTTCAACTGTTGATTTAGAAACAAAACTAGTTGATATACATTCAGCAACTGATAGTTCACCGAATGTTGAACATCCTGGTGCCGAACACTCATGGTTAATTTATACACATACGCCAAAACAAACTAAATTAGCATCTAATCTACCTAGCGATAAACCTATTTATATTGAAGGACCATATGGAGTTTATTTAAGAAAAAAACAATTACAATATTATGTTTTAAAAGCTGATCCTTCACCTGAATACTGGCAAAAGAAAAAAGATTTAGAAAAATTTAATACAGATGATGGTAAGATAGTATAGAACAAACTAATTACTATAAATAAGATTTATATTTGGCCTATTTTTTTTGTTTTTGTTTTTTGTTAGTTTCTGATCTAAGATCGCCTTTTCAACCTGGTGCTAGCTTATATATTCCTCCATCGGCACATGAACTTGACGATGGATTTATTTTATCATTGTGCATTATAGGCAAACCATTTACATCGTTGATTAATTGTTGGTTGCATCATTTGAGACGTAATTTTATGCCAGATCTCAATCGTATAGCTGTTGTTGATAAAACAAAATTAACTGAAGAAAAACAAATAGATCGGTTTTATTCATCACATCTCCTGAGTACGCCGGAATTTACCATACCTCATGATACGAAACGATTAGCTCAAGAACCAAGGCCATGGTGGTATAGAGACAAAACTGACGATGAAGATGAGTGATTGAAAACAGTGGAACTCTTCTGTACAATAGAGGGGGGAAATATATGTATGACATCTGGTTAAATGTATTTCAGTTGTTCAATTGATTTTACAATTGTAATATGTCATAGTTTAATGAGATCTCAAATCTTGATTTCTAAATATCTGTTTTTCTTTTTTTTGATTTTATAAAATCAAACGATGGTATTTTATTGTGTGCGTGATAGTGAAAAAATTAAAACTCAGTTCACATGTTATGGTGCATAGAATGAAAATTTCTAGTATATTATTACTAAAACAAATTTGATCTAGGCAACCTTCTAAACATATTACAAAATGGTAGCATATTTCAATAAAATCAAACTCCTGTTTACTTTTCATATTTCACGTATTAATTTCCCTGTGTTGATATCTTGATATTTAGTTTTATTTGTCAATAACAAATAAAAACAATGCCTTTTCATAATGAAGATCTATCTGAACCGAAACTAAATATTATATAATTACTTAATTCTTGTATAGATTTAGAAATGTATAAACGCTTTTTGGAATAGTATACGAATCGATTTTGGAATTATTTAATTTTTGTCAGAACCAAGTCATTATACTAACTAATTGTGATCAGCACGATTTGAAATGGAAATAATAAGACACAAAGAAACAAAAATATTTACTATGCATATCTCTATTGAAGGAACTTCTTTGAAATAATTATAGTTTCCATCAATACAATTACATATTCGAGAATAACCAAAGAGAATCTGTAGGACCGTAATATATACGCAGCTCATTTCGATTCATTGAAATGAGCACAACATATAATGCACTTTTTGTCTTATTTCGTAATTAGAGTCTTTAAAAACACAAAAAACTATGCATATCATTGATTGAAAAGATAGAAAAACATCGCAATCAACGACACTACTAAGTATTGCTAACCTACCATCTGGCTTCGCCGCAATACTATACATCATCTATTTCCTATATTTAAAAAATTGATCCTATAATAGACTATATTTTGAACTTTTTTCCTATACTCCTATTTTTTTCAAAAGATTGAAGATTCTTCTGAAAAATACCAAAAATTCTTGATAAGCGTTCAACGAGTCTTTTAAATATTGTCACTGACTCAGTGACAATAAGTAGATATTAACGATCAATTGTCGGAAACAATTTATATGGCGCTTATTTCCTATTGGTTCATCTAGATAATGTATATAGTACAATCTTTGCATTATCAAAGATTATCTCATAATAGACATGTTCATCTACATTTGTCAATACTATTCTTAACTGGTTCTAGATTTCATCTTTTATTTAAAGATTCAAATTTTGAACTTGATTTTCCTGATTTTACTCATGCTTATATATTAATGCCACAATATACGAAGTTTCGTCCTCATTGGTTGACCAAAACAGACTCTGAAGGCCGTAATATGAATAAATGGTTAAAACAAGGCGAGAACATATCAACGTTTAAATGTACTTTATGTAACACATCTGATCTTGATTGTAGCAATCAAGGCTGGGCTGCCATTGTACAACATATAAAAACAGAAGCTCATTGACATCATTGGTGTCTGGGTGGATGTGGGTTGTGATAGTCGCTGTCTAATTCGAGTTCGAATATAAATGGAGAAAAGGAAACGTTAAATTAAAACTAAAACTAAATCTATTGCTAGATTTAGTGTTAGTTTAACTTTCCGATATATGCGGCATATGAATACATATATACTCCTACACCCACATCCACGCTTTTTCTGGGCACCTCTTCTACCCACCCCTCAGTCACACCGCCACCCATAGTTACTCATTAGTCCCCCTCAATCCACACGCACTGCATCTTAAACTAAATCTATTTCTATCACTTATTTTCGAATAGATACCATTTCAGTTGGGTGTCCATTTATATTCGAATTCGAACTAGACATCTCACACCCTATATGGCATGTATATGTCCAATAGTTGAAAATAAATCGAAATTACTTTTTTCATGTTTAAAGAAAATCTTCTTAGGTCGAGCAATCCAATAGTGGGAACCAATCGGGACCCATTCGATCCGACTTGCATCCAGTAGGATTTTGTCGGGCCCTACAGAACTATCATCGGATTCCGGATTCAAAGTTGGGCCATCAATGTCAAATTCCTATGAATTCCAAATAAACACCGTTGGGTGTCATTGGAAGTTCAACGGGTTCTGGCCAGTGGTTTCGACGTCAGTTCCTTAACCCGGAATCCTATAAGATTCTGTCGAATGGTAGGATAATATCAAGTTCTTATCGGATTCGGTGTGAGATTTCTCGACCTGGGTTGCTGCTCCGTTATTTTTCGAAACTCAATAATATTTTCATGTGGCTCATTAGATATACGTGCAAAAACAGCACATTATCATCTTCAATGCTGTTGCAGCGTTTTGTCGGCATCTAAATCTTTTTCTAGAACAAATTTGCGCCCTATCTTTTTCTTATATAGTTGAGGACGATCCTATTTATTTTAGACCTATCCTATATAGAAATTCCTATATTTTTTGGGAGGGCCGCCGCGATGTCAGCCTACCATGATTTCTATACAACTCATTCTGATTTCATACATTGATTGATGTTTTCATCTTCGTTCAAAATTGAAACTGAACGTCATCATTGTATACAGGATTTTGTTTTCTCAATAGGATATTTATGTAAGTCAAGATGGGTTGTGTGATGATCTTTAGTAATCTAAATATGCAGTTATAGACTCAACACCAATATCCATCCTCTCATAACAATTAGCTAGATATTGTCCACCGCTGCTGGTCAATTAATGGAGAGCAAGAGTTGAGACTTGCACAGAGAACTTGAATTTGCTCATTGAGGAAGAGTCAACCTGTTTTTTTAAATGACATTCGATCCCGAGAACAAACTTAGCATCTAGAGTTCTACAAAAAAAAACATTCATAGCGAACAAGGAATTTTCATACCATACCTTATTTGGATTTTCGGATACCTCCTCTAGTTTCTATTTCTAGATGTAATCTGACCAAATATTGATATCAATAATATCCAGTTTATTTTTGTCCTATACAATTTCTTGTAGTCTTTAAAGGCATCTAACAAAATTTGACTAGAATTGGTAAGGAATACGAACAGAAGTCAGCATTCATATCAATTTTCGTCTAATATTGTCAGTTTTTTGAAGATTAGAAGAAATCGGACACCGCGCAATCGTATAAATCGAAGAAAAATAGAGAGACTTGACATCAGGATTTTATGTTTCGATATCGAAATTTAAATGTAGCATTGATATTGAATTTCGCGCATTTCTAGCCACAAAAAAAAACCATAAATCATAGTAACTGGTGTGTGTGCCACGAACGAAAGGCGGAAACAAGATTTTTCACAATTGCCTTCAATACCTTCTGCACATATCACAAAAAAAGCTGACGAAAATTCAAAAAAAAGCATCTAATCGGAATTCTTACTTTCGGAGACTATTTTGAATTACTGTGTCATTAAGCAATAACTACTGTCAATATTGATATTCTACTCTTTTCTTCTCAGTTAACATAACCTGATTGTGAATCATACAGTCAGTTGTAAACACTCCCAACAAAGACGCATACATCTCACCGGATACTTTTGTCATTCATAAACTCGTTTTTTTTCCAAGTTCTCATCAATGACATTTTTGATTTTATCCGGAGGATGCAAACAATAAGCTAGTGAATAATTATATCGCTGTTGTATTTACGGTACAGGAAGCTCGTGATAATATGAGTAGCTAAACAGCACAGTAATAAATATTGTTTGTCATGTTGAGTATATATTGATAAAGAATTAGACATCTGAGTAATATTTTTATAGCAAAAGTCAACATAGACGCTTCTCGTGAGCTAGAAAAGTAATAGTAGAGATGTCTGAAGCGTGTGCATCGAAACTGAGATGATGAGTCGAACAGCTCTTGCTCTCGTTCTGTTGCTGGTGCTGCATATTATAATTCAACAACATTCCTGTCAAGCAGTTCAATCTCTTGATGACTTTTTCCCATTCGGCTTTCCAGCGGGTGACACAAGTATTCCAAGAAATGACGATGAAAGTTATTGGTCAATTCAATTACCATATCTATTTCCTTACTTTGATAATAACCATCGTCAAATCTACCAAGTTAACAATGGTCTTTTCTCCTTTTTGGGTCCTATTTCGACATACAACCCAATAGAGTTTCCTATTGCCAATGATCAACGTTTGATTACTCCGTCCTGGTCGGATATTGACACCAGAGGAAGCACGACAAATTCATCTGACAATTGTGTTTACCATCATGTTTATACTCGACGTGATTTAAATTCGACCAATTTAGCTGCATCAGTACTTGATAAGGTCACGTTTTTCGTCGGACAATATTTTCCTCGTAAGACAAACTTCCAATCATCAATGGTGATTGTGGGTACGTGGTATCGTGTAGAATACTATAACTCCAAGACTGATAAACTCAATACTTTTCAAATGGTGCTAGCAACAGATGAATCACGAAGATTTGCTTTTTTTCTCTACAATGATCTACAATGGACTAGTCCAGATCAATCTAATTCATGGGCCAGGCAGGCTTTAATGCAGGCGATGGTATTACTTTTAAGATGTATAGGAATCACTTTGAAAGGCCCCTGCTTCTCATCAAACAATTCAAATATCATATGTCGCTTTGATAAATTCGGAACCGCGAAAGGATTAATACTGAATGAATTTCAAGCTACCTGTGTGTCACTACTCGCTGCTTATGCTGATACTGTCGAATTAAGCGTTTCCTTTGGTGAAGGTAATTCATTCAATTATTCGGGTCGTTTTACATACATGCCAACAACAAATGATATGTTGACTAAAGAAGAAATCATCATACGGAAAAATGGCAAAAAGCCGAAATGCTTGTCATTTGGAAGGACACTATTGAACTTGAATGGAAATTTTCTGAGGCGGATGTGACTGAACTCCCTTCTGATGCAGTAGTTGAGATCGACTACGAAATACTGAAGCCAAACGAGCTGAGGAACCGTTCACAACATCGATCATCATATTCAGATGTTGGCATCGAAGTCAAAGAAGTAATTATGATTGCGGCGGATATGCGGCCATAAACTGGACGCCAAAACAAAACAATAAATCTTGCTAATGTGGCACGAACACATCAACGCATGGTACCTGATGTAGGCGTACATATTGCAGTGTTCCGTGTTGCAATAGTCATATATCGAGGAGAAAAAATTTATAAAACAGTCAAGACAGCAATGAAAACTATTCAAGTTAATTCGAATATGAATTGCAATAGTTGGAGTCAAATTCAAGAGAATTCTTCAATATGGAATAAAAACCTTCTACCCTGTCCGAATACCCTTCGACAAGTCAAAGTAGCAAGAGCTCAATATGAACCTGATGCAATGTGCCGAGAAGATGGATTCATATCGTTTAATTGCTGGTTTCAACAAGGTCGACAACAATTCAATGAGGACAGTGCCATTGCATGCTTTCGATCAGTGCAGTCAAATGTACATGGGACTAGTGGCGAATGCTGTTACAACAGAGGTGGCTATATTATAACTAGAGGAACAGGTGCTGGAAGTGACGACCGCTATCATAGTGGCCACACTTTTTGGAAGCATCAATTTGACGATGTACTTCCTCTACTTGCTTGTTGCAAACTAGAAGCTGATATAGAAGCATGCAATAAATATTTTCAATATCGACCATCTCAACGCGGTAGTGATACTATGGGTCAATTCGGTGGCACTTGGGGTGATCCTCATTTTTTGACACTTGATGGAACTTCATATACATTTAATGGCCATAGCGAATACATCTATCTGGTATGTCTGAATTTCTAATAAAGAAAACCAAAAAATGTTTAGTTCATTTTTATTCGTATGTAGGTGATACCAACTGAACAATCAATCAAATTTGATTCCAGTGTTTCTCTTCAACTTGAATCTCAAATTCGCACTGTTCCATTGGAAGGCATTAGAAATAAAGTAACAGCTATCAAGACGTTTGCTGCTCGTATGGTTTCGATGAATGTCAGTATAATTGTGTCTAGGCGCAATCAAGTCGTTGTGCGTCTCAATAATGATGAGTTATTATTTTTACTCGATGAAGATGCATTGACTGAAGTCAATACAACAACTCTAAGCTTTGAAGACTTTTCGATCATAAAAAATCAAACCAACGGTCAACTGACACTCTCATGGTCCATAGGTGTTAGCATTCAGGTGACACCGGTATTTGTCAATACAACATCGACAGTCGTATTAAATGTAGGGGCAGCTGTAAGTGGAGAATTAAAAGGAAATTGGACACTGGGTTTGATGGTAATCCAGCAAATGACTTACGAACCAAGAATGGCACTGTAGTTGGTAGTATTGACAGTTTGACATCTAAACAAATTCATGAAGTGAGTTTTTTTTTCAATGCTGCCGGATATTTGACTTTTTACTTCACAGCTATACGGTACTACCTGGGCTATTGGTCCCAGCCAATCTCTTTTTCGCTATGAAGCAAATGATAGAGCCTCATTTTATGCACCTCAAAATCTGATATATATCCCCATTTTCGATGAGCCCACCGCAGGTTCTCAAGAATCAAATGTTCGTCAAGCATGTAGTATCCCTCTAGACTCGAGTGATTCATCGCAATGGTCCTACGCTTAGCGAACGTGCTATTATGATGCTGCTATCACAAATGATATTTCTTTTGGACGTGCTTCATGGCATGCAGCTGAAGAACAGATCGAACAACGTGAATCCCTGCGTAATCCACCAAAGCTCAGCGATGATCTATCTTTGACACATTCAGTAAAAACTGGTCAGCAAGTGAATATATTATTCAATGCAACTAGCGAATTTACTACTATCATTGCCTGCAAACTTCTTCATGGTCCGAGTGAATCAACTTTGGAGGAACGAACAGGTCAATATCGGTGGAAAGTACCAGAAGAAACTACAATTGGTAGTTCAATTCCTGTGCAAGTTAGCGCAACAGATGAAACATATAGTTTAACATCAACATATGAGGTTGAATTGACAGTGGAACCGAGAAACAACGCGCAAACAAAAACAAGTTCCATATTTTTGCTTATTTTGGTGGTATCATTACAAGTATTGTGTGTACAACAAGAAATAACACAAAAATAGGCATTAAAGAACTAAAATAGTTTTGTTTAACACACAGATATTCTCGAAATTTTCATTAAACTTCTGCGGAAAAAAAAAACTAGAATTATAGTTGCTCTAAAGACAGTACGTAAAGAAAAAGTAAAATCTTGAAGTAACTATACAGTATCTATAGATGTATCCAATAGAACCTACAGAGAAAACTGGAATTATAGAGCTTTAATGAGTAAGAATTATTTTAATGAAAACCAAATGCCACCTAAAATTACCGGAGATGATAAAATCTGATAATCATTCGAACACAATTGATTTTTAATGACATTCTCCTAATCTATGAATAATTGAAATCACTTATCTCCTTCTCGTTTAGCCCTGTATATAAGATGCAGGTAACGTCTTTGAATATGATGAGCAAGTTTATCAGTGATCATACAATGATAGAATACTATGACAAAAATATTCTTGGAAGTATTCGAGTAGCAGTCAAAACAAGTCTGAACTTTCTATAAACAAAGATCAAAATCAGCCATATTTAAGATTATCTAAGATATTTGTAATAGTTGCTATCAAGTTAGATAGATCTAACGATTTGATTATCAAACATGTTGGTTTCCTAGTTTACTACATATGAATTCATCATGATATGTTTGATTCTATCGATTATCATGTAGTGTAATTTGTGATAATCAAAATGAGATCAGAAAATCTATGCATAGAAATCTTATTGCACATTACATCATTTCACAGAAGTTTTCGATGTAAAATTCTGTTAAGCGCTTGTCAACAATAAAAAACTGTTCATAGACCTGTTGGAATGACAATTTATAATAAATCTATCTTCTATTTTCAAACAGATAATAATCATGATGAACCAAATAAAGTTATGAGTGAACACAAATGCACTTGTACGCTTGGCTTTTTTTCTTATCAACCAAGTTTACATATCATATACGTCCTATGCTCAAAAAAATTAATATAATTGAAAATATTTTTACTAGTTCATATTTTCTGGCTTTTTCTTATTTGAACAATAGTCGTAAATCATATACTAATAATAACGTATCACACTTTACCTTATATGATTACTATAAATGTATATAAAAAAGATCAGACAATAAATATATATGAGTACATTTAAAACATCAAAGAGAGAGAGAGAGAGAAAAGAGGAGCGACAATAAGTGAACTATCACCGGTATTATTTGAAGTAATAATTAATAATTTCAACTTAATGTAGGTAGTTCAATACGAATAAAATTATTGTCAAGAAAGTTAACACGTAAACGATTATAATCATAAGTATGATCTCGTGGTAAACGACATAGACGTGATGTAGAACGTACAATTATTTTATTTTTTTGTTGTTCTTCTAATAAACTTTTTTCTTGTTGTTCAATGAAAATTTTTAATATATTTAATTGCGAGTCCGATTGTATACGTATTGAATCCATTAATGTTTCAAAAGGTAAACGAAGATGATAAATAAGTTTCGGTGGAAAATCATTACTAAATGAATATTGTCCATCCTTCATACTTGATGAATCATGTCTATTCAATGTATTAAAACGATTTATTATATCACTAACACTTTTTTGTTTCGATGATAGTGGTTCACCAAGATGAATAACAGTTCGATTATTATCAAGTTTTTCAATTTTATTATTTATTATTCGGCTATTGTTGGATTTGTAGGATGATGATCTACTGTTTTGTTCCAAACCTATATTCAAAATCGAAGCATTGATATTTACATTTCATTAACAACAAAAAATGAAAGCTAGAAAATAAAGCGTAAACCATACTGAAAAAATAATAAGCACACAGTCACACCGTGCTAGTAAAAATAAAAGGAAATTTCAGAATAAGAAAAGTCATACTGACCCAATCAAACATTGATTTGACATAACTTAGTAATACTGAAAAAACAGTCAAATGTGAATAATTATACACACAAGAAGAATTAAAACAAATGCAGAGGTAGAGTTAGTCTATCAAACTGCTTGCTTGTTGAGTTAAAATTTATTATGAAATCGAAAATAATTATTGAGCAAGTATCTGTTCATATTCAAGAACTAATTTCTATGCTAAATCAATGCTCGTTTATAATTTCCCAAGCATCAATAGTTTACAATAACGTTGAAAGATCAATTTTGACTACAATAGTCTTTTGATTTACGTACAAAGCGCATACTAATGAGGAAGAAAACCCTCCGAGAAGCTTCGCAGTGAACATGATTGATGATTTCGAATACTACAAATAATTGCAACTGATATTATCCATCTGATAAGAAAAATCAATAGATCACATATGATGATTAGCGAGTCATACATGAACTTTCTCAGTGTATTATTTTCACAGATGAATATTGTTTTCGTTCCGATCTGAATGAGTTATAGAGAAGTCAGCAGTTATGAACTCATTACAAGTAGCATTGTGGTTTCAAGTTACTCTCTGTAGTGATCTTATTTGTATAGAAGGCATTCTAGGTAAAGTAGAGTTTCTGCAAGGAAATCGATTATGTTATAAACAAAATGTAATGAATTATGTATTGATGAAAAATGGCTATGCATTTTTTGCTAAATAGATCTATGATTTATTGTTCACTAGTCGTCATGGTTGACTGGCTACGTTGTCATATATGTCTACCCTTGCGGGTAGTATGTGATTAATTAGTGTGTATGGAGTAACACAATGCATAGGTGTAAGAACTCGATGGATGTCTCGTTGTTCTCCTGTCTAGAGATACAACTGGTCATAATTGTAAGGAAGATCTAAGATTATTTATGATTATGGTCTCCCCCCTCTCTCTGAGAAGAATGATTTGCTCTTTGAACATCAAATTCTTTCAATATGATTGAAGTTTATTTTATTTATGCAATAATTTCTTTTTGTGTTTTTAAAACCTAAGATCATACATCATCCTACCTCCGCTATTATCTTTTGTGGATACTATTTTTGAATTAGCCGACGATGATACAGTTTTTAATTCTTCTTGTTCAATACGTCTTTTCTTTTTAATTTCTTTCCATGCCCATGAATGATATTTTCCTTCAACAATCAAATCTCCATCTTCAGTTAAATAAGCAGCAATGGTTTCATCATCGACAACATCAGGCACTAATAATTCCGTTTTTAATTCATGTTTACGATAATTTCCACGTTTATCTGTTGGTTCAATTGTATGGCAATGAATTAAAATTTTCGGTCCTTCTAATTGTACACTTATATCTGATGTATCATATGTTTTACCAATTGGTACACGCATTTCATACAGATTTACTTCATCATCATCGGATGTTGAATCACTATAAGAAATATTATGTGCTAAATTAGTTGTTTCTTCATTTAAACCATTAATAACTTCTTCGATTAATGAAGTTGATGGTGTAAATGGTACAGATTGATTAGAATAATTCGATGGAGATGGAAGATAATTATTATATGAACGTCGTTCATCTAATGATTCGCATGATGAACTTATCGATGGTTCACGGCGTCGTTGTACAACAGGTCGAACAACAATACGACGTGATGACTCACGTTTAATGGGCTGTTGTCGACGAAGCTTACAAGAACCTCGATTATCCGTATAATTATTAATTGATGGTGGATCATAAACAAAATTATTTGCCAATAATGATGTATTACCAGCAGGCATGATAGGCTGCTAAAAGAAAACATCAATATTTTATTATTGTTGTTGCTTTGTTTTTACATATAGATATTACTTACGGTTAGATAAGTTCTGAAATTTGTTTGATATTGTTGATGCCCAATAATATCATTTGTTGAAGGTCTTTGTGGATATCGATGCTTTATAATAGGAGGTGGCGGCGGCGGTGGCGGTGGTGGTGGTGGATTGGAATATCTTAGTTGATCTATTGAATGTGAACGTGCATAGTTGGAATTAGATGAAGGTGAAGGCTGTGATCGATTCGTTGTGTATCCATGGCCCTGTACTTCCAGGGATGGAAGAATCGTAAGTGGATTTGACGGTGGGAGTGATGATATGAGATCAAGGGATCGACTAGCTAAACGATTAAGATTCGATGATGTTAAACGTGATTGTGCTTGTAATTGAGCTAAATGTTGCTGTTGTTCGATTCGACGATATTGCCGATCTAATGCAAATAATTCTTCAACAGATAGACCTAATGGTCGCTGTGTAGACGTTTGCGAAGAGGTGACCAACATGTTGTTCTCTCGAAAGTAAAATCTATATGTCGTATGTTCGAATCATATAAAGAATGAAAAGAAACGAAAAAAAAGAGAGAAAAAACACATCTCCTTCCCCTCCCTTCTCTCTCTTCCCTTCTCTGTCTGTTTCTCCCTCCTATTTCGTGCTTTTATTAAACAAACTAACGAAACTCACTCAACGAAAGGGACAGAGAAGAGAAAAACAGAACAATAGATGTGGTCGAAGCAAGAAAAAGGCGAGAAGAAAAAAAATGAAGAATCGTCATCTCTTCCGGCCGATTGTATTCTTCTTTCTCTCTTCTCTGTGCTGTCTAATTACTACTCCATAAAAAAATAGACGAGAGACATGCTATTGCAAATGGATCAATTGGCACACGCTTACATTTCTTCTATGTGAAGAACAGCTGCCAATGCATACAAAACGACGAATTCTCCCACGTATATGTATATACACTGATACTCATCGGATAAATATCAATATGGTGGCAAGACGATATTGACAAGAGATTGCGAAAACGCCTGCACACACGTGCGTCGAACTGTCGATCGAGAGAACGAATAAAAAAAAAGAATCCTAATGATATTGATTCATTGAATAAACAATAACGGATATCGGCTAACAAAGAAAAAAACTTCATCTCATGTGTTTTTATCGAGTGGTATTTTATAGCTATGAAGTAAAACGACTCTCTCATTTGTAACAGCAGTATTTTGTTTTTGACAACATATGTGACAGATGTGTATTTACTTGTTTCATATTCATCGTAAATTATAATTCCAAGTACGAGGAATTTTTCTCTTCGATACCCAAGTCAAAGAAGGCCTTTATCAGCAGATGGACTATCAAAACAAGGTTTTGCAAAGAGCAAGCTTGGTAGCTGTCAAAGCATAATCTTGATGAGAACAGAATTGTCGTCCACCGTTTAAATATCGATCATATTGAAAAACTACATCAGAGATTCAAATCTGATCGAATAAAAGAATATGTGATCCATCTAATCAAAACAATGATAATGAATTGGTTGAATAATATTACAATGATGAATAGCAATATTTATATATATATTTATTGATTATTTCTTTTAATAAGAAAAAGAAACAAGGATATTTGCTATTTATAGATGCATTACTAAATAAATCTTTTTATTTTAAAAAGAAACGAAAGAAATTGAGAGAACATTGATTTATATATTTGTTTATTAATTATTAGTTTCTTGTTCGCCTGTTTTGATACTTTCTACAGAATCTTCATCGCTTGTCTGGTTACTTTCATCACGATATCCGTCAATTATTCTATAACAATAAAGAATATATATTCTAATATTCACATATGCAATGCATACTTAGATTTTTTTGATATATCATTCGTACTTTCCGGTGTATCCGAATCACTATTTGAATGAGATCTTTTACGAATACGATTCGTAGAATTTTGTGTAGATAAAGAATTTGATGTGATAGTATTATTGTTAACCTAGAAAGAAAAAACAAGAAGCCCTATGTTATTTTTCTAAGCAAAAACAATGCGCAAAAACATACAGTTGTATTGACATTTGATGACGGTTGTTGTCGTTCAATTATTTGTATGCGTGATTGTAATTCTTTACATAAATTATTACAATCATTTGCTGAAGCCTACCATGAATATTAGCATAGATATTGATTTAAATCAACGAAAAAAGACTTACTTTGATAATAAAGACTCGTAGATGGGATTCATCTTGAGCACCAAAACGCACAGATCGATCTGTTGGTCGTTCAACAGTCATATGAGGAAATATAGGAGAATTAAGAATAACACGAAATGCTTTGTCAAGTCGCATAACTAAAGAAGAAAAATCAATGAAATCTTCGATCTTTTAATGAAAGAGAAAAATTGGCCTCTTTTGTTTTGAAATAGTAATACATTCCGTTGGGCTCAAACTCACGATTGTTTATTCTGGAATGAGTTTAGACTATTGTATTTGTTTTTATTTCTAAATATGATGTTTCCCTGCTTTCTTAATCAATATTTACAAAAAGAAAAATCTAGTTAAAAAAATATGCGCATTTCTAAGGAGTGCTCTTACGATTTCGATGCTTTCATTTGAATAAAAAAGAAAATGAAAAAAAAAAAACAGTGACGAATTTCTATAAGAAATATTTTCACACAGAAAATGGAGCAATTTTTACTCTCGATATCTCCCGTTGAATACTCCATAATTCCAAGCGACGGTTCTCCTATTTTACGCTATTGATTTATTATCTTTCTTCAAAGAAGATAAAAGTAGACTCGTAATGCATTGTTTCTAAAAATGATTATCACCGATTGGCAAAGAAGATTAACAAGAATAGAACTTCTAGGGAAGTTTAATAAAAAAACATAAATTAATTGTGATGAATTTTTTTAGGCAATTCGGCGAGTTTAAAAAGTTTCTGTTACTCAAACCTATAGAATTCTTTTTCTAGGCGAAGCTATAATCTAGAAGAATTGGATTCTCATCTCATTTTAATTTTGAATAAAGATGATTTAATAAATATTCAGAATAGTATTGTTTCTCTACTCGTCAATACTTTATTTGGCGCACGCATAGTACTAATCATATAGGAGCGTCCAAAATATTTTCGAAGAGATACGCGACCATATTGAGTTCTCTGATTTAATATTAAATATTTTACTTATTCGTGCGTGTAACATATTCCAATCCGATGAATCATGACTTTCATTTATTTTCAAAATGCCATAACCACGTTCAGTATATTGTTGTTGCTCGGGATTATACATATACAATTTGCCAGCCATCTAAGTTGAAAGTTTTATAATATTCAAAAAATAAAACAGTTTCTTACTTGAAATTTGGTTACTTCATGTTCTTCACCGGTCGATGTATCACCTTGAATATTAGCTGATGGATGAGTTGATGCTCGTTTAGCTTCATATTCAGCTGCTGTTTCGAATAATGAAGGTGTATTTTTATTATTGTCATCTTGCTCTTCCTCATCATCTTCCTCGTCGTCGTTTTCTTCTTCATCTTCGTCTTTTGTGGCTTTATCGTTCTTCGATGAACTTGATCCAACAAATAGTTCTTTACTGAAATTAACAAATCATTTTATTTTCGAAATGGACAAATGATTTATAACTATTATACCTAGAACTCAATGGAGCAAGTGATGCAGCTAATGAAGTTGATGATGAACGAAATCCCCCGCCGTTTGTCGATGAAAATTGTGAAAGTGTGCTAGTGAAATAACTCGTTGTTGGAACTGAAGAACTTTCGCCATCAGAAGATAATCGACCGAAACCGCCAAAACATGTTCCATTTTGTTTAAATTGTCCAAATAAACGAACGGGTGCTGATGAATCTACACTATTGACGGGTGATGCTAATAATGACGTCGCATCCTTTTCTGTTTTATCTTCATTTTTAGTAGCAGATTCGGCTTAAAAATAATAATAGTATTCAAATGAGTAATTAAGATTTCAAATAAACTCACCATTGTCTGACATTGTGAAACAAAAACAGTATATATGTAGTATATTTTCTTCTTTTTCAACTCAACTACTGATTAACGCAGATGATTCGTATAGCTATAGAAACCAATGAAATCAATCATTCGAACCTCCTTTAACTGACATCTATACTTATGAATGAAGTCTATTACTAAGTATCTCATAGACTAAGAGATTGAATTATGGTGATAATAAAAAGGATTCTTTTTTTTTCAACAATCGTTTTATTATAATCAGTTAGAATGGCGTTTCGTTCGAATGATGGATTGAATTTGTCACTGAAAGGAAATTCTGTTCAACCACCTGGAAATGCATCATCACGTCCATATAGTGCACGAAGTAATTCTCAAACGAGACAACCAACTACATCTGCAAGAACAGGTAATAGAAATAATACGAAAAGCTTTGATTTTGATTTCGACTATAATTCATTCAAGGTAGCGCAAGAGATCATCGAACAAATACAAATATAAACAGTAGTGCTCGACAAAGGTATATTTTATTTGATTGGATTTTAGTAATAAAATTTGTTGAAATTCTAGACGAAATAGCAATAGTGGTCCACGACCTGCTTGGCTTAAATCACCAACACCAGATGTTAAACAAGTAGCTATGAAATTTAGCCTTTAAGAAAGACTTATGTTCTTAGGATTTAGACAAGTTGTTCTCTTGATAAAAACTTATTCCAGCTAATTGACTTAAGCTGCTTTCGTTAAAAGTAAAATTTTAGTTCGAAAATACAACCACTGACATTTCTTCCGGACTTTTCTCTATCTGAAATTGTTAAAATTGAACAACAAAAAACATAATTTTACTTTTAGTCTACATCAGCTGCTTCGAACGGATTTCGTATAACAAATTCGCAACATGATGATGTTGATGCATTTTTTACCGATCGACAACAACATCATGAACATTCATCAAATAAAAGAGGTGACGACGAAGAATGGGATGATACACGTCGTTGGGTTGATGAACTTAATTTAAATACTTCATTTTCTCCTCATCAACAAAGTCGTGGTGTTGGTCCCATAGACATGTCGCGTGATAGCATGAATGGTGGAACAATGGCAAGTACTCATCTTCTGCAATTCGGTAATAATCGACGTGGACAACAGATGCCAGCTTCACAAATAGCTGGTATTGCACAATCGACACCGATGGAAGCTGATTTACGAGCTAAAACAGCTTCAATAACTATTCAACGTTGGTATCGAAAAGTTCAAATGAGGCGTAAAATGGCTGAAGCTGCATTGAAAAGGTTCTCAATTAATAAATATGATTTTCAAAGATTTATTTCAAGATTTATTATAGAGTCCTCGAACAAAAGAAAATTGAACATCAAGCATCCATGGAACGTGCGAAAGAATTAGAAAAATTGTCTATACTTGAACAGAAAAAAAATCGAGAAGATAAACACCGTCAAACACGATTGACGGCTATTAAAGTAATTACATATACTTGTTAGTTAATCTTAAAACAAAACCCGATATTATTGATTCTATTCATCAGGAAGCACAACAACGAAGAAAACAATTGTATGAAAATCAACAGAAAATCGATGAACATCGCCCATCGACACCCAACCAACGACCATCATCTGCTAGACATCGAACAAATCCGAGTTCATCAATACTTCCACCTTCTTCACCACATGTTGATGAAGTATTGATAGAATTATTTTTTTACCTAAATGAAAAATTATTTGATTTAATTTTTTTCATCTATAAAGAAAATGATGTCTCCTAATTCAACAACATCATCATCATCAAAAGTAACATTAACTGATGTTTATGAAACATTAAGAAAATTAGAAGAAGTCGAACAATTTCCTATTCAAACTATGATTGAAAATGATTCAGGTATGAATATTCGAGATTGAAAAGAGTACTGGTGGGCATAAGCAATGATCGTTCTTTTCTTCCTTCCCATCTTCGGACATAAAAGTCCATTGAATAGAACTTTTTTTATGATTAGTTATTGTATTTTTTTTTTATTATTTAGCTTATTCAATCGATCCAACAACAAATTCAACTGTTGTCGATGAACCACCACCACCTCAAGCTCCGAATCGAGTGAATTCAATATTATCCTATTTAGATGAAGCTAACCGAAATGAAGTGACTCTTGAAAGTGTTCGATCACAAAAATTGACTAATCGTGAAACATCAGCACCTACGACGGTCCGTTTTGCAACTCCGCCTCAATCAAGTCGACAACAACAACAACCGAAAAAATTAGCACAATCTGTTTCAGTACCTCAAAATCGAGCATCACCATCGATTGATCAACAAACAAAACAGGGAAATAAAGTAATGATTAAAATAGAAAGTTAAACGACAAAATATTTCATGTTGTATACTGGTAGGTCACAGCACCACATAAATCTTTAATGGTTCCTGCTCAACCGATAAAATTAACAGAAGAAGATGATGAAGATGATGATGAACGTGAAGCAACCCTCACAGCTCAAGGCGTTACAGACACAGTTCTACAATTAAGAATGGATAATGAAGATAAACAACGACAAACGATTATTCTTCAACAGCGATTAGTAAATTCTTAATCTTAAAATACACACTCTAATTTTCATATTCAATTTAGAACCAGCAACGTGAATTAAATATTCGTCATGCAAAAGAATCTGAAAGAGAATTAGAACATCGTTTACAATTACAAAAAGATGATTACGAAGCTACTATACAACGGCATTTATCATTTATTGATCAGGTTTGTTTAAGGTCAATTGAAAGTTCTTTCTTTTTTGGCAAACAAATGCAAGCACGCAACTGTTTTCTATGATTGTTTTTCTTATCAATCATCATTAAATCTTTTTTTAGAAGAGACCGAAATGTTAAGCAGAGTCAAAGGAAGATTTATTATATCGTTGATACATGATTAATAAATGATTTAGATTTATATCAAATGTGACAATATCTTCTTTTTAATCACTAAATATTTTAGTAGAAAAGTAGTATACGAGAGTAACTTTCTTTTAACAATATGGAAAGATAAATTTCGATAGTATACTTTCTACATGAATTGATTTAAGGTCTAGGTACACTCCGCAAAACTCTTAACTCGTCCTTTCGTATGTTAAGAGCGTATAGGAAAAAATCACTCTCATCTATTTTTAGTTGATCGACGATAAAAAGAAATTATCCGAACGTTGTGAACGTCTTGTTGCCGAATTAAAAACTATTGATAAAAAATCAGGTGATCGTATAAAAAACATGGAAGAATCTCATCGAATAGAATTACAAAAATTGAAAGATGTTCATGAAGCTGCTGAAAAATTACGACGTGAACGGTGGATTGAAGAAAAAACGAAAAAAATTAAAGAATTAACAGTTCGCGGTTTAGAACCTGAAATACAAAAATTAATCGGCAAACATAAAACTGAATTAGCGAAAATGAAAACTGTTCATGAAGCTGAATTATTAGCAGCCGATGAACGTGCTGCACAACGTTATGTTCGTTTGACAGAAGATTTACGTGATCAATTGGAACGTGAAAAAGAATCGGCTATTGCTCGTGAACGAGATTCAGCTCGAGACAAATATGAAAAGGCTATACGAGACGAAGAGAAATCTTTTGCTGAGCAACGTCGTCGACTTTACGCAGAAATTGAAGATGAAAAAAATCGACAAGCTGAATTATCTGGAAAACAACGTGCTGATCTTGATAAGTAAATGAGTTTTTTCAAAATATTCAATTCAATTCAATGAATTTAATATTTAGACTTCGACGTGATATTGAAGATAATCATCGAACAGCTGTTGATGCTGCTAAACGCGAATATGAAGCCGTACGATTAGAGCAAGAACGACGACATACGAATGAAATAAATGAATTGAAAGAGAAACTATTGCTAGAGAAACAAAGTTGGGAAGAAAATTATATGAAAAAACAAGAAACATCTTTAGCTGGCAAAGAACGAGAATTACGAGAACATATGAAACGTGAACGTGATAAGGAGATTGAAAAGATCATCTCCCAATTTGAATCAGATACAAGTTTAACCAAAGAAGAGGCTGAACGTACAGCAGAAAATCGTGTCAAGTAAAATAATTAATACGAAAATTGTTTTAATATGTTGTCAAATCTTTGTTATTTAGACGTATTCGAGATAAATATGAAGCAGAATTTCGTGAACTTGAACATTCCGAAAGACAAACAAAAGATAGATATAATCAAATGAAAGCACAAATGACAGAAGTTGAAGGTTAACATCGGTTTGAAAAAAGATTGATTAATAAGGAATTTTTATTTTTCTAGGCGAAAATGAACGATTACAAGTTATACTCAGACAAAAAGAAACAGAAGTCACCGATATCAAAAAGGTAACAAAGGAAATGAAAACTCATACATGCACATTGTTCGGTGTGAACATGATCCCAAACTTGTGTTGAAATCTTGTACAGATTAGATAGAGCACTCTAAAAAAAAAGTCGATATCTTTATGTTAGATAATGCCTAGAAAAGTTCCTGGTCTTGACAGTCGTCTGTTTATCGAACAGGTGGATTCGCCAGTAGTCATATTTTCATTACAGGAAAAATAGTTTCTCCATACGTAAATCTACTGATTTCATTCTGTTTGATATAAATTCTTGTATGGAATACAGAATTCATTGTAAAACTCATCATCTTTGTCAAACATCCAAAACTGTGTAACATTATTCAGCACAGGAAACAGAAGTGCCGTTAAGATCTCTTCTTCTACTATGCTTATTTGTTTTTGTTTTCTTAGATTACGGAGACATTACAAAAGGAACGCGAACGTTTATCGGATATAATTCGACAAGAATTTGCTGATCGACTTGTATTAACTGAAGAAGAAAATCGGCGTATCAAAGGTGATATGGCAGAATTACGTGCTCGACAACAAATAGAATCAGATAAGAAAAAAGAAGAAATTGAACTATTACAACGAGAAAAAGAAAAAGAATTGGAAACTGTGCATGAAAAGTAATTTAAAGATTTAATTTTCGATTTCTTTAAAAGTAAACATTTGAACTGATTTTCTTTTAAGAATCAAACAAGCTATTAGTAAAAAGGATGAGCAAGTACAAGCACTGCGTGGCCAATTTGAAGCTGCTGTCAAACGAGCTGATCATCTTGAAGGTTTATTAGCACAACAAAGGAAATTAATTGCTGCGCCACCTTCAAACGGCACTAGTGCACAAAAGAAAGCACTACCATCTTGATATATTTGTACAGTGTACTTATAGCCAGATATCTTAAAAACACGTTTTTTTTTTGTATCCTATTATTAATAAGAGGAAATTGAATTCTTGGGTTCTATAGAATACATCGATAATTCTTCTTATATTAACTATATGAAAACATGAAGCTTGCAGTGATCAAACTGAACTGTTCAAGTTTTTAACGATTAATCAAGATTTAGTTTAGTTGCTTTCATAGGACACAATTGCATTACTAAATCAATAAATGCCAGTCGTATATATATATATATATATTTACCTATGTCTTATTCAAATATTTAGCTGCTACAGAAAGTTGATCAAATAAAAAGTGATATGTTGTATCTAGAGATATTTGTGGCGAATGTTTATCGACAAACACAGAAATTTCTTGAATCTCATTTAGTCTTTCAAGTCATTGTAATATTTATGAAATCCCACAAGGCTATGTTGTTAAAGTCTACTCATTTTTAGTGTAGGGTATCGATATGCATACACTATATTGCAACATATTTTCTCTATTAGATGAAAAACCAAATTATATTTATCAATATGACACGACGTCCCGTGAGATCGACAACAAAAGAGGAATTGAGACATAAGAACTAATTTATCAACTCTACGATCTTCGTACTAACATTACGGCTAAGAAAAGGAAATATTTATCTAATACAATTTTTTGTTGTCGAACAAAATAGAAACCATTGAGAAGTTTTTGTAGTATCGATTTTGTCTGCCATCTGTCGCTTTTTATCCAATCGCGTAGGTTATAAAGTGGATGGAGTAAAATTGTCAGTGACTAAGAGTGGTTGTCATCACTAGTTGACCGTGCGGCGACAGTGACGGCGACGTGTTAATACTAAAAAAAACACCTTTAAACAGAACAATTTATATCTTATCTATTTCTCTTCATACATAACTCGTTTTCATATTCAATCAAGTGAGATATTGAACAAACATGTCAGCATCAGCTATTTACATCTTGGATGCCAAGGGCAAAGTAAATTTAAATCATTTTTGTAATAGAATCCATAAAGTTTCTTTTTATAGGTCCTTTTGTCTCGAAATTATCGTGGTGATATTGAAATGAATGTGATCGAAAAATTTATGCAATTATTATTAGAAAAAGAAGATGAATCTCAATTATCACCCATATTTCAACATGGTGACGTGGCTTTTGTCTATATTAAATACAATAATGTGTACCGTAAGTGTTTCTTTCTTTTTTATATAGCTACTTGCATTACTTTTCTAAAATGTTTATAGTTGTATGTACAACTAAAATAAATGCAAATATTACAATGATTTTAACATTTCTCTATAAATGTGTTCGTGTATTTTGTGAATACTTTAAAGAACTCGAAGAAGAATCGATACGAGATAATTTTGTTACTGTCTATGAACTACTTGATGAACTAATGGATTTTGGTTTTCCTCAATCGACTGATTCGAAAATTCTTCAAGAATATATAACACAAGAAGGCCACAAACTTGAAGAAGTCCGTCCGCCACCAGCACTAACACAACAAGTTAGTTGGCGATCCGATGGATTGAAATATCGAAAAAATGAAGTTTTTCTTGACGTAGTTGAATCCGTCAATCTTCTGGTAAGAATTTTTGTTTTTATGATATTTTGATGTGACATATTGATCATGTACGTATATAGGTCAATTCGAATGCAAATGTTCTTCGATCAGAAATTCAGGGAGTAATTAAGATGCGTGTATATCTTAGTGGTATGCCTGAATTACGTCTTGGACTCAATGATAAAATTCTCTTTGAAACTTCTGGACGTACGTGTTTTTTTTTATGATTTTAATTAACAAAGTAAATTTTATCATTTAATAATGTTTAGGTACAAAGAATAAAGGTGTCGAATTAGAAGATGTTCGATTTCATCAATGTGTTCGTTTATCTCGTTTTGAAAATGATCGAACAATATCATTTGTTCCACCGGACGGTGAATTCGAATTGATGTCTTACCGTTTAAATACACAAGTGTGAAGTTTCAGCTAGAAAACATTGAAATTTAATTTTCAATTTAGGTTAAACCATTGATTTGGATTGAATCAGTCATTGAAAAACATGCTCATTCACGTGTTGAATATATGGTTAAAGCGAAATCTCAATTTAAACGTCGTTCAACGGCAAATAATGTTGAAATAATCATTCCTGTTCCATCCGATGCAGATTCCGGACGATTCAAAGCTACAACAGGTTCTGTGAAGTATGTTCCCGAGAGAAATGCTATGGTTTGGTCAATAAAATCATTTCCGGTTAGTGCTTTAAAATTTTCTATATGTTACTTGAATTTTAATACTTTTATATAATGTATAGGGTGGTAAAGAATTTTTAATGCGTTCTCACTTTAAATTACCGAGTATTGAAAAAGAAGATCATGAAGCTAAACCTCCCATTGAAGTTAAATTTGAAATTCCTTATTTTACTACATCGGGCATTCAAGTAAATACAGTAGTACTATTTTGTTTTCTTAAGCATCATTTTGTGGCTTTAGGTTCGCTATTTAAAAATAATTGAAAAAAGTGGCTATCAAGCGTTACCATGGGTTCGATATATAACACAAAATGGTGACTACCAAATACGGACGCAATAATGATTAATTTCAAACTCAACTTTGTTTTGTTTTTGTAAATTCATATTTTTGATTAGTGCGCTGACGTACATTCCCAAATATGTGACAATTGTTTTCTTTTTCAGTATTTTAATCTTTATTTGAAAAACAAATGAATAGATAAAAAAAACATCTGTACGGTAAATAATGATTTCTATCATCTAAAACAAAAGCAGACGCCGATCGTAGCCTATTTTTGTCTATTGGTTGTTGTTGTTATTGTGGGAAAAGAAACGAAGACATGAAATCCTATTTTTGTATATACTGTCATTAGTTATTTATCTGGCGGTGCAAAATACATATTTTTTATTGCGATAGAAAAGAAAGAAAGAAAGAAAGAAAGAAAGAAAGAAAATCATCATCCACCCTCAGCTCGTTTGACTAACAGATTTACCACTGACATTATTTTTTTTCTTCTTACTCATCTTTGTCGTTGTATTCAGTGGGTGGAAAGTAGTGTATATATACGTATTTCGTCGTGAATATATCGAATATCATTGAATATATTTCATATCGGTGTGTAATTAAATCATAGAATATCGATGCATGCTTCACGAGCTTTTTGTGCTGCACCACGTCATGTTTATGCTGGCGTAATATCGAATAAAACAAGTAAACCGTTAAAATGTACAATTCACTATGCAACTGGCACAAATAATAATACTTCAAATGAATCGATTTCAGTTACATTGGATGCTGGTGGCCGAGCTTGTATACCAGAACAAGAATACAAGCCAACACCTGAAGCAACGTTTACTTGTCGAAAAGTTGTTTCTCGAATTGAAGTTCATGATGATGAAAAAACCTACGCACTTGAACAACCGTTCGATGGTGTTACATGCCCGGTGACTGAATGGCGATTTGATTTACATGATGATCATATTGCTTCAGTGAATCCAACTACATTAGCAACGCCAACGCAACTAGAAAATCCGGTTATAGCTCAGTAATAGAAAAACAGAAACGTTTTTTCACAAGAACATTTGCTTTTTCATTAAATATTATTTTACATCGTTTTGTATTCGATAATCGAACGAAAAGTTACTGTATTTTGTTCTCGATACTCATTTGAATGATTGGTACTATTAGATAAAATGTTTATTTCAGTTTATTGATATTTACTATTGAATTGTCTTCATCTATTCTAGAAGGTTGACAAAAAAGAAACGCTAAAATGACTAATTATTAATCGTTTCTCTGGATTATTCACCATACATAATAACAGTCATTCAGTTTTTAATGTTCTTACATCGAAACATATTCGTTATTATCAATGACAGACTTTGTCAACACTCGAAATCTTAACTCTATATGTAATACGAATATACATTCGATATGCTTCCAGTAGATGAGACATTTGGATAAATTGGAAGCACTGTCATTGACTAGCTGATATCTATTTCCGTATTTATCTTCTTGTTGTTTTTGCCGACGACGAGTAGTAGAGCTCTTACTATTGACATAGAATAGCAAATGGCGAATAGAAAAATGAAAAAGATTCTAAGAAAAATTATCCGAGCTCTTAGACTCAATTAAAAGCCAATTATTAACCAATTGGTTGAAATAGATGATGATAAGTTTATCGGAGATATTGCAGACACTATTGCAATTTGATTTCTTGTTCTACACGAGAAAAAACGTACACATGTGTTGAAGCATTCGTTGACAGATTTTCTGTTGATACGGTAAAACCTCCCACAATGGATACCTCTCTATAATGGACACCTCCGTATAATGGACATATTCGTGGCCCAACAGAATGATTTTTGCTGGAATCAAACCTGTGCATAGTGGAAGTCTCCGTACAGTGGACGTTTTTTCACAGTCCCGCGGAGTGATTTTGACTAGAATTGAACCTCTGTATAGGGAACACCATTCTTTAAGATTTGGGCAGAATGTTGTGAATTGTTGGTTAGCAATCAACGCTGCTGAATCAGTTGGCGTCGATTTTGATATGCCTGTTTTCAACTGGTAGGATGCTAATTTATTGTTAATGGCCAGATTGAAGCTAATATAAAAATGTTGACCATATGTTTCTGGCGTAGAGCCTGCCAATCTTGTATGAGTCATTGACAATAACGAGGAAGCTTCATATTTTTGTGAGTAACTTCCTCAAATAGACAAAAAGCAAGCCAATCGGTCTAGACGCTGTTTCCTTTTGAAACGCGAAAAGTCATACTGATCTCACTCGTATTACGTTTTCAAAAAAGAAAGACTGCTTTTGATCAACTAGCTATTATAGAATAGGACCATGCGTTCGGTTGAATTTATAAAAATAGAAAAAAAATGAAGATGACAGGGCATATTTTACACAACAGTATGATTGCGTTCAAGCGGGCCAAAAACAAAAAATAGTTAAAAAAGCAAATTTGATGATAAGGGTGAAAGTGAAGCTCATCCTCAGTCTCACCTTTATTCCGATTGTTAACAAAAAAAACGATTTCCCTCCGTAAGTAACTTATAACCCTCAACGAAGATTCTATTACGAACCAGAGGTCGAAACGGGGATAGTTTTTGGTCCCCAGCCTCGCCTAGTCCCTAGTCTGAACTTTTGTTTCTTTGATGCCTACACTCTAGATAATAATTCTTTTCTCTGGAACCCAGGAAAATAGGTTTACAGATTGATTCCGGAAACCTGAATACGTTTCCGGAGTGATCATGAAAACTTTTAAAAGGTTCTAGGAACGAGAAAATAGGCTGTCGAGCGTCGGAAGCCATAAAAGCGTTTCATATAGTGACTAACCCGGAAATGCTGATGGGCTTCTGGAAAAAATGATCCGTTTCTTAAAATATAGAAACTCCGTCAGTTTTCGGAAGCCCTTCAGCGTTTGCAGGTTTATCGGTATAAAAATGTTTTTAAAGTATCGGAAGCTCGAAACCCCAGTTTTTCCCTCGAGAACCTTTTAAACGTATCCAATATCAGCTCGGAAACATATTCAGGCTTTCGTAATCAGTCTGGAAACCTGTTTAGCGTTTTAAATGATCCGAAACCTAATATCCTGGGTTTCCAAGGAAACTTTTTATTTTATTTAGGGTGTGCTCTAGCCTTTAAAAAATAGATTTATTTCTTTAACATATGATTTATTTGGCTACATATTACGAAAGATAACTGGTTGATATATTATTAGCATAAAACTTGAGAATAAAAAGAATAAGACTGATTTATTGTGCTTTCTAATATGTTATGAATCATCAGAAGAGTTTGTGAAAATGACAACTCATCGAATTAGTTTCGAAAGTATTGAAAAGATACAGCCTCGTAACATAGAGAAATCTATCATAAAACATATATATTTCCATTATTCAAGTTTATTGTTGATGCTTATATGAGTGTTTATTTTATGAAACTGTGCTGCAGGGAAAATTCGGGTATTTACCGTAACCCGCCTCACCCCGTGAAAACCTGTCCGCCTCGTTGTAACTTCTCCCCCACCCCGCCCCGCCATATTTTTACTCGCCAGAATCTCTACCCGCCCCGCCCCAATTGCGCGCTGCGTTTCTGTCTCTGTTACGAATTTCTCCGCTTTATTTCATCTAGTTGTATGTATAATCAGAAAGGCCGACTAAAACGAAAACTGTTCCTGTGGCAGTCAAAATAATCAGAAACTGGAAGATTTCATCAAGATTGGTCGAAACTCGGATATTTTTCCAACTGATCGACAGTTTTCCTTGTGCATGGAATTAGTTAAAATCAATATGATTAAATTGCAGTAAAAGTCTCTCTTCGTTTTCCAGCCAATTTACGGGGGGAAATCTTTTTTTTTGTTAACAATTTCCTTGCCCGCGTGCATTTCCATGGACAAACATCCTCAATTTTCTATATCTAATTTAGAAAAGCAGAGACTGAGTTAACACACTTTGAGATCGACACATTGACGTAGATTAAGCAAGTCTTTATGAACTTTGAAGAATGGTGTTTACCATTTTAAACTATAATCGTCATAAAACGCTGCGTTTTTAACAAATGAGGTCAGTATAATACACATAAGGCTGCTGATATTTACGATGTTTTTATGGATAGATCGATTTTCATACTCGTCTCACGAACAAGGTTCTAAAACAGATACTGAAACTAGTTAATATCAAGATCATGGCCGAGACACCGAGAGTCTCGGTCTGGGTCTCGGTACATCCCTACCTCTGATGGGTCGCGGGCTAACGGGTTAAGTATTTTCTCGATTCACGGGTTTTCCCGGGCCGCGCTATATAGTAATGTGTATGTGCGGGTCCAACCGGTTGACGAACTTCTCTTGTTGTCTCTTATTTTTACTTTCAACATAGATTTACATTCACAATTCATTTTGTTCGCTTTTACTCCGATGATTCACTTGCTTCTACTGTTTCTTTCGTTCTTCATCATTTCAACTCTCTCTATCGTTTGTTTTCGCTGTACCTTCGTTCTAGTCATTCACTTAATTGTTCTACAGCATAAGCACATATAAATTCATTTCTCTTTCTAAATTTGGTTAGAGACATAATAACTTCGATCGCACTTTTTCATTTCTTCATTCTTCTTTTTCCCTTTTTTTCAGACAGAGTTACGCGACAAAATAGCCTATCTCTTTTTATGTACATTAGTTGTCAATGTATTTCTTATTCAGTAACGTGATAGAATTTTTCTAATAGTCTAGTCGTTAGAATTCAACTCTCTCAAATTTTTTACATTGATAAATGACCCTAACCGTTTAGCCTTCATTTTTACTTAACACATATTAGCTGTTAATCATCATCTACATCTTGCAAGTTGCAACTGTTTACTGAAAAAAAAATACAGTATATTAAATTATTTTTACAACTTCACTGGACTTTTTATTTTCGCAAAGTAACTTGAAATTTTTTAATACTTATTTATGTGCTCAGGAATAAATGATTGTTTTTATGATAAAAGTCATATTTTAAGAAAGTTCACCCAGAAACAACGCATGAATTTAAAACAATCACTGATTTTTTTAGTAAATATTATACTAATTTAAATTGCATTAATCCGCGGGCAGCCCGTCACGGATTGGCAATTTCACAACCCGTAGAGTACCCCACTGATCAAGAAAAAAGAATGTTCAGCCCGTCGAGCGGGCCGGGTTTGCGGTCCTGACCAAAACAAACACGGCCATCAACATCTCTGATCTGTATCAATGAGAAATTATCTGTGTGGGATAGTGGGTTGTAATCTTTTTAGTACATTTCCATTATCGGCCAATACTATTTGTTTGATTTCGTTTTCTCAGTGCCTTTCTATGCAACTAAATTAATTTTGATATGAATGTTTTTTATCGTTCAATTGATTTTAGATATATAAGATTCATGAATAAAAGTCGATTTAAATTAAATAAAGGTACAGCTTATTCATTATTTTGTTCTGATCATGATAATATGCATTAGGGTGAAGATGAAAATCAAGACAATTGACCATTTGATGATAGTGTATTTTTCAAAAATGAATATATTAACTTTTTTATATTTGCAATAACAACTCTTTTTTCTCTGATATTTTGTCAAAGAACATGTTAGGTTATGAGATAGTAAGTTTAATTGTCACTTGTTTACGAAGTATTAATTGATGTTCTTCACGAACAAAGGAACATTGTTTTTCCTAGATTGAAGACATTTGTTTTCAGCTCATTTTGATGCCAAAAGCAATGTGTAAATATACACTGTTCCCGTATAAGCAAAGTGTACTGGTGAATTTTGTTTTAAATTTCTATTGGTAACATTGATTACCTGATATGATTCAAGTCGATAATGACATAAATTGGCAAAAGAATAATTCATTAGTTAAATATGCATGAATCAGTGACTTGCTGTTTGCCTGATTGACTCGATAACTCTCATACGCTTGAGGGTGTGGGTGTGGGTGTGGATGAGGATGAGGGTGTAGGTGCGGCTGAGGTGGTCACCGTGTTCCCAAAACAGGTAACGTTACTAAAATAATTATAAGGTCTTCTTCTAAAGTTCTAAACTACTTTTCCTGTATTATGCATGCCTAATTTATTTGTCCGAATCACTATTTTCCTCTAATATTAACATGATATTGCAATTAGTGCTAGTTTCAGCTTTACACTACAAAGTTCTGGCTACTTTTTTGAAGAAAAAGCTTTTGTTCTTGTATTACAAAATTTTCGACCAATTTTCGTATCGACCAATTATCGGCGACTAATTTTCGTTCGACCAATTTTCATTCGACCAATTTTCGTAGACCCGTTTTTCAATTGAAAATGTTAACTTCTGTTCTTGCCTTATCAATTGTTGCACTGGATTTTGAGTTGCTGCTACTTTTGTTGTTCATTTTCAAGTTCTTGGAATATACGAATTACTTTAGTTCTGATCTTTTGAGCTAAAACATGTAACATCGTATATTCAACGTCAGTCCTATAAAAAAAACGAGCATTTATCAATCGGGAAGGTAAAGAATTTTTAACTTACTCCTGTTGATTGATAAAATTGTTGTATTCAATGGCGAACCACTTATACATTGCATTTCCATTAATCTATAAATAGAAAGAAAATAAAAAATGAATAGAGATTGAATAAACTTACATGAAAACGAATTTTAAACATGTTGCCTTCAAAAGGATGTTTTGTTTCAACATTAAAATTGTTCTTCAAATAGTTGATTGTTACAGAGCCATCTTCATCTCGATAGAAAGTAAATATCATATTTTCCTATAATATAATAAGAAGTAATAAATGTCAATAGAGAAAAAAATAATTTGTTACCGTTTCATCTTTGTCTTTAACAACAAAATCACAATTGATCAAAGACCAATGAGCTGTAAGAATTATTTTGTCATAAAATGAAAACGTTTTATCCTCGTACGTGAAAAATAAAAGTTTTAAAACTTTCATATATCCATTTGATCTAAAAGTTTAAATAATGTTACAAGCATTCGAACAGAATCATGCGATCGGACTGATTTTGATTTTTTAATTCATGTTTTAACAAGATTCCTAAGTAAAAACCGAAACTTCTTTGTTCATCCAGGTTTTTCTTGATTAATTTCATATTTAAACTCTTTTTCTTTTGTAATTTAATGCCAAATTTTGAATGGTTCATCAATTTTTTCCTTCAGCATATTCAACAAGTGGAGAATCTTGTTGAATTTTTCTTTTAATTTGTAAATATTTATTTTTTTCATGAACCGTCACGCATTAAAATTTCAACATAAAATTGTTATAATAACTATTATTTAATTTGATCGTTCAGAAAAATTTATCTAAGAATCATTTGTATAAAGTTCAATTGGTTCAGCAGCTGAAAAAAACTAAGGGTTTCTAATTAAATTAAAGAAATATTGGAAGCTAAAATATCGTGGCCTGATTATGATGATCGTTTGGCAATTGTTGTTAATTGAGAATCTGGTGTAACTGAACGAATTGTTGAACAAGAAAATGAATATAAATCTTTTCTTTCTCTATCACTCTCAACATCTGATAGAGCTTTTGGTGCAGCATATTAGGAACTATTATCAGTTTGTCCATTACGAGATGATTTTTTTTTATCGATTATTCCAGTTGAAGAATAATCGAATGAACTTTCATTTATGCGACTTTTCTGAGCTAGAAAAACATTTTTATAGAAGCTTTCTCATTTGGAAATATATACAACTTACTACGTTGCGATGAATGATAATCTCGATCATAATCATCTATTCATAAAGCATAAAATAAATATTTTATTTATCCGAATAAATATATCGATGTTGTTTGGATAATCTAGATCTTTATTCAATGAAGTTATTAACTTGATAAACTACAAATAAATCAAAGAGGTTTTAGTAGATACATATGAGTGTCTATATCTTTCAGACAAAATGAAGTGCACTGTATACTAGATCGTCGTCTGGTGTACTGAAACGAACGATCACCTATTTATTTAGCCTATAAGAATAAGAATATCGAAGACGAACGAGTGAATAAATAGTACAGAAGAAAAATAGAAAACGAATTGGTAGTATCGAACTATATTAAAAGTGGAGACGTTCCTATAATGTGTATGTGATAGAAAATGAGCCAAAACTGAATAAAAATAATCTAATACCTGTAATAATGTAACACCGCCTCCAAGATCTTAATATCTCTCTTTCTCTGTTTTTGTATAGATAAACAAAGCATATGTTTACCTAGATTGTGACCTATGTGTGTATATCAATTTATAACAAAAAGAATAAGAGTACATGTTTAAGTAGATAAAATCCATAGATGATCCTATTAAGGGTCCCCCCCCCCTCAGGAATCATTTTTCGTTATTCGTGGACCGATCTGGCTGAAATTTTCAGGGAATGTGTGTTTTGCCTCAACTTAAGTTCTTGCAAATTTTTAATTCATAAGATTTTTGTGTCAACAAGTTATTGACAAATTAGTCCTTAAAATGGTGGCCTTCGTAAGGTACCGAGTTCTCGGGCTGCCGAAGAGGTAGAAAGTTCGGGTTTGTTTTAAATCAAAGAGAAGACCTGAATCTAGAAATTTATATACCGTTTTTTCGAAATTCGATTTCGTTCGTATTTCCGAAACATTTTCGTGCAGCAACTCTTAACTTAGTGGTTTCTGGCATCAGTGCTATCAATTTATCTCGACAACAGTGCCGGAGCCAGGGGGTGTAGGGGGGGGGGGGCTCAGTCCCCCCAAACAGTTGTTGAGCCCCCCTAGCGAGATTTTAGAAAATGCATTTTTTTATATAAATGTGTATTAATGTTTCCAGTTTAACGTTTTAGCCAGTACTGTCAGGTAGCGAACTCAAAAACCCAGAAAAAATCCAGAAAAATTTTCAAAATCCCCATAAAGTTCGGAAAGAACCCAGCAAAATACGGCAGCTCGCTACCTCTTCTACAGTCGGAGAAATCGGTTCCGAACTCTCCGAAAAAGTGATTTGAGAAAACGAATCAACAAGTTTGTGAGATGTGTAAATGGGCCTGAATATGAAAAAATGAATCATTGTTATATATATTTGAAATCAGCGTAAAATTCTCTTTTTTAATTGACATAATTGAATGAGAATATGAAACAATTTTAATTTCACTATGACTGTCACGACCCCTATACTGCAATTTTTGGTAGAAAATGACTCGAAAAGTCTAGTTCTGAGAATCAGCCATATTGCTTAATTAATAAAAATAACAGAACTTATATGTATTTCTCCTCTGGAACCGTTTTAAGTTTTTCGACCACTGTGACATCCGGTTACTAAGGAAAATTTCTACTAGTGCTCCCAGAAAACTGTCATTTTCACCCTCAAAAACCATCAAAAGTGCAATACAAAGCACATCATTTGAAATAGGACACTTTGAGCTTTCAGAAAATGTGCTTATCTATAAATCGATTTTTCTGAAAAAAATCAATTTTCTTACGGGGGTGGGGGGG
>CAJNYU010002415.1:0-65862 GCA_905331475.1 Rotaria socialis | reverse complement strand
AATTAATACTATTTGCCATAATAAAAGCACTGCTACAATTGATAAAGTCAGCCAGAACTTATGTTGCCGACTTTTCATCAATAACGACAAATAATCTTAATAAATTAAATCAATTTTAATTTTATAACATAATTAGACGAAGAAAGCTTTTGTTATATTTATGACGATACTACAAAAACATTAGAATTATTTTTCATTATTCTCATCTGTTTGAAGATCTTTTAATTACAATTTTATCTGTTGACAATAGAAAATTTGTCTTCTTCCGAAATCATCAAGATAGTCACAATCGACTATTCAGACCGCAGAATTTACAAAATCGTTGAAACGAATTTCACAGTAGAGATCAGTGTGAAAACCATAAAATTGTACGAAGCATCAATGGGTAACCAATCTACCTCTTTCGACTCTTCTCTCCATTCTGACGACAACCGCGAAGGTTTGAAAAAAATATTATCCTCAATAGCAGCTAATGTAGTTTCAGAAAAGAACATTAATAATAAGTAAGTAATGAAAATAGAAAAAAGACTATTTCTATGATTTTATTATATAGATAATCTAATCTTAAAATATTTGTTTTCCTTTTATTTTAGTAAATAGACACTAAAAGTCTTTTATATATATATATTCATTGTTGTAAATTGTTTCTAGTTGTTGATAAATTTATCAATATGAAACGATGAAAACGATTTATTTAAATTTATATGCGAATATCGTAAATATTTAGACTTACCTCTAAAACGATCAGTTGCGTTGTCAACTAGGAGACTCATTTAACTATGAAAGTGTACATATAATCTATTTTGCTTCACTCTCTGCTTCTTTTTTATACTTTTTGTCCGTTCTGCTGACATCACAGCATAGAGAATGCTATTCTTTTTCTTTTTCTTTTTCTTTTTCTTGTGAACGAACATCAAGAGAATAAATGCGTCAACTCTAGAAGGGAGAAAAAAGAAAAAAAAGATTTAAAGGGAACGGAAGGTGACTCACTTACTATGGTTTACAAGTGAGTAATGTTTTTCTGTTGCGTATAAATATATGAAATGAAAGGTTTTTACAAAAAGAAAAATTAGTCTCACTGGTAGGAACGAAAATAAATATTGTCTTTTTAAAAATATATAATGAAGAAAAGAAAGATCTTGTGTAAAAGCTAATATGACAACCAACAATTGTTTAACATCAAATTTTTTTCTAAACAATTAACTATCTGAGTTAAGCTTGAAGCATGAACCGTTCTTTTTTTTTCTTTCTTGCAAAAGAAATAAAGTATCGGTCACAATCTACACTTTAAAAAGTGAAAGTAAGTTGATAGTCGTTGCCATGGTTTATTTCTCGTTCTTTTTAAATAGAAAACAAAAGCAAACAAAATTAAGTATTCGAAAAAAAATTGCAAATTATTTTATTTTATTTGTTCTTTCGGCCAATAGACATTTTTATATATACTATTCTGTTTTTCTCACACTATTTTTTCTATGAAATATAGAAAATATTTTTCTTTTCAATGATCGAGTTACTCGTTGAATTATGAAAATCTAATTCTAGTTATTTATTGTTTTCACATTTACTGATATTTTATTCTTTATTGGAGACTGACAACACCCTACATCATCAAATAAGAGCCTAAACGTTAATCATAAAAAGTTACAATCGTTTTTAAAATTTTACGTAAATAGCTATGAATTAGAACTTTTTTCTTGTAGATTAATTTTTTCATTCAATTGAGAAAATAAAAAATTGATTTTTATTTTCATCAATTATATTTAGATAAAATAAATAATTATTTGAATAAATTAAATCAATTAAAATAATCGTAACTATTGAAAATTCATCAAAATAAATACGAAAAACTACTCAATAAGAAACTTTTTTTTTATTTGCCTGAAAATCAAAATAATAAATAATTAGCTAAATAAATTCTAAATGGTTTTTCTTTTTCATGACTGATATCTTTTAGTAATTTAAGAAGAGAATACGATAAAGAATATTGCAATATTGAGACAAGTATTCAAATTTGTTTATTTTTCGATTTAACTAGTTGTATCTATTCGAAGAGTTTCTTTGCATTGGCTCTTCTTCAACAATGATTTAGACATATATGATGATAAAATAATCAAGAAACATTTTTCTCTAAACTATTCTAATTATATAAATATATATTTATTTATTTATTAAAATTGATGAACAATATATTTAGTAGAAGAATATTTCCAAAACATCATTTTGATTTCACTATTATTTAACAAAGTTTAATTGAATACAATATGTATTTATCAATAAGACAAAAATTTACTTGTTTTTTCCTTTACTAATATTTAACCAATTTTGACTTTTAAACTAGTTAGATGACTTTCTATCAATAAAACAAACTAGTCAATGAAAACATTTACTTTAATTATAATTATGTATTTTGGAAGAGAGAGGGGTTACCGGGGCTTATTTTTCGGAAGTTATTTGGATTTATTAATATATTAATAAATCCAAATAAATTCCGAAAAATAAGTCCTGGTAGCTGCTGACTACAACTAGCTACAATATTGATTTTCGTAGAGATAATATTATACAATTGATTAAGTAACGAAAATATCATTTCAGATGTCGGATCCAATCGATGATTTGAAAGAGTTTTTCTCGACGACAAAAGTAACGAAAGCAAAATGAAAGGTAATTTAAAACCTCACCCCCTCAGAAAAGATGGCTTTACGCCTTTATTACAAAATCGTACAAGATCGTATAAGATTTCCATAAGATCTTATACGTTCTTACAAGATCCGATAATTTGATTGTTTGACCTGGAACAATGTGCTAGCTTTGAGTGTACAAATAGTACAAATGCTTTATATTAACAAAAAAGAAAATAACAAAAGCTCGATGAATAACATAAAATATGTACAAAAAAATTAAGTCTTTCTGCCAGCTGGTAATGGCAGACTTGATAATTGGTTTTCTACTTCATCATCTGCACTGTCATCATCCGAGCTGGTACTGAACAGTTCACCTGTAACAAAAACAAATAAAAGGATGAATGCCCTTTTAAATCTGCTATTTAACAAAAAAGATTCAAGGATACTGTTTGAAAGGAACATCTTGTTGTCTTATTGGTTATGTATGCCGATTGAAAAGATCGTTCTATTAGATGAAAAAATCCAGTTTTTGTCATGAAATAGAATGAATGGCAGAAATTCTGATACAGAAAGATAGTTTCAAACTATTTGACAAATAGAGTCTCTACATAAATGTTATTAATAATCATCCTGGTTGTACGAGAATTTTTATTTTGAACAGTAGAGCTAATGAAAAGATGAAGGTTACTTGTATTATGAAAACAACGCAATTGCAAGTGATTTCGAGATGAAAATTGCTGTACAGGACAGGAATTCACTTCGTTTATTTATCTCAGATGCCTTAGTAGTATCTGATTTCAAGTTATTGTTATATACAAAATCAGATCCATTGTAAAATCAATATTTAGAAAAAAGACGAGCTAATATCTCATAATATGGCACTAGTATGTGAGGAAACTTTCTAGTGACAAATATTAATATCATATCAGCATACCAAAGATTCATACTATAGAATTTTAAACATTTTAACGCGATTATCAAATATGCCTGCATATTTTCTTTTGTTACTTTTTTATTGTCTACAAGTCTTATTATCATATTTAGATGGGAAATAAAGCTATATTTGCAAATATTTCTTTTTGAATAAGGATACTTATTGCACAATATCCACAATAGTGCGGCATTCTCAAGTGTTGAGAAATTCTTCAAAATAGATTTATTGTGATAAGTACAAGCAATGAGCATAACCAATAATTTTCAGTCCATCGTCTCAGATACTTTCCTGCTAAAAATAACACCATATGTTATTTCTTCAAATATTGATTCGAACCGACACTGACTTTAATTATAAACCAACAACTCATACCTATTTCTATTACCAGCTCAAGAGAAATCGGTAACAAAGGCATGCTGTTCATGTCGATTCAATGTGAATGTGAAGTCTAGAGATTTGTTTTCGATTATTCTCAGCAAACAAGGAAAAAGAATAATTTTATTACATAAAACGTATCCCAATGTACAAGTCAAGCAAAACCAGGCTTGAATTCAGTTTCACTTCGTGCAAGATCTTTTCACGACGCCTATATATGTATTAATTTTTTAATAAATATAGTTGAGATTGTTATCACACAACATGTAAATGAAAATTAGTGATCATATCCTCTTGTAATGAAAAATCGGTTCATTGAATTTGCTTTATAATCTAGACTTGCTCTATCAATTTTGCGTAATGATTCCTTGAAAAAAGCATTTATCACTCTCATGATCTACTAACAAATATGAGATACTTCAGATTATTTTATGAAAAAACAACATCACTAGAATATGCGTTGCCATTTCAATTATCTTTCGCAAGTGTGTATAGATAACTTACCCACTCACCCTCGACTACTGTAGAAATGAGCAAAAGCTTACCGACACTTGGTGACTCTAATATCTGGCGAGAAAATTTTGTTGGTGATGCCGTATTCCTTGTAATTGAAGATCTTTTTCTTGGTGAAGACAATGATTTTGATGGACTTGGCTTCAGTTCAACTTTTAGATTATGAAATCGATCTAAATCTTGAATAACAAAAAGCTGATCTGGAACGGCGAACATAGTCCACATAAGATCAACATTAACGTCATAATTGATAGGTTTAAGTGTTTTCATGTCATACTCTTGTAGATAAAGCTTTTCGATCTAAACGAAAGAAAACAAAAAATTTAAAACAAGTGTACTGATATGTAAAATATTAGAATAAATCAAGATTATACATGAAAATCTACTTCTAAATCAAACTAGATATTCAGGATTTTTTCAATAATATTTGAAATCGTTCTGAAAGATTTTCTCTTGGTATGCAAAAGATTTGTAAAATGCCAAACGTATCTGTAAAATCATTTCTGTAGAAAGTTTTAATTAAATAGAATGTGTACTAGTTCAAAAAAGATATAAACGTGTCAATTACTTGACTTTCGTATGTTGACAAATGAGACAATAAGAACGCTTCCTGAAACGGTAATAACATATTTAATAAAGCAAAGTTTCATCAAATACATCCGCAATAGTTAGTGAAACTAAAATATTTGCAAATCTAATCAATATATTGCAGCTCGAGTGCGTATAAACAAAATGAGTAAGGTTTTCCAATTACACGTTGAAAATCTATTTATATTTTACTTTCACTTAAAATACTCTATACGAGACTACACTCGCTATTAAATAAATATATACTACACACTCTGGTGACGCTTTGGAAAAGAAATAGCTACTTGGTGGCATTGTTACTAATATTTAAAAAAATTGCTTTGCAATTTGGTTTCACCTTGTGACCAACTAATTCAATACAGATTTGTCTGCCAATTTTGAAGAGCGTCGAATTTATCGCCTATTGATTAGATAAAAACGATACTTGTCATAATGGATTCATGAAGCAGCAACAAATTTTGTCAGTATAAGTGTAAATTAAAAATTTCATTGGAGCATTGAAAGAGAAGAATCTACATTTTGAAGCGTATATCTATGCATGTGTCTGTTAATACGAATACATTCTCGTAAAAGAGTAATATTCGCGGCGCAGGTTAGGCTTATATCAAAACAGAAGCCAAAGCGTAGTCAGCCCATTCAAATGTTAACTTGTGACCTCCGGCTATTTTCTGCATACTTTCTATAGTGATAAACTAATTCGAGTGAATTGTATTTCTCTTAAATAGAGAGAAAAGTTTACATCATTCATTACACTTATACTCAAAAATAAAAATCAATAAAATACTAATGCCCATTTCAAACGATCAGACAAAATAGTATCTTTCAACTGTACCAATTGAAAGAAAAGACAAAAACATATGAAAATGAATCTCTGAATATTTTGCTACCTGTCACTATCGGTCAAACAAGTCGCGTTTGATCTATAAGAAAAAAGGAATTATCCAGAAGCGTTGAACTGAAATTCTTAGAAGATTATTCGAAAAATGTTTTTATTAATAATTGTACGTATCTAAATCTCTTTCCAATGCTAAAAAGTGCACATATTGTATGACTCGATTTACTCGAAAATTATTTGAAAATTTCCTAAGTTTAGTTTTTGTTGAAATAAATATTAGTTTATCTGCGGAAAAAGAACATCAGACAAACTATATCATACGAACACATCATATCGATCAGATGCATTAGCTCTTGTATAGATTGTTTTGATAAATATGGCAAGTATTGACGTTGAAATGAAAGTGGAACGACCTCAAAAACTAGTTTTTTTTCTTTTTCTAGGACAACATATAAAAAAGCAATTTTCAAATACCACATGCATTTGTTGGTGCATCTTTTTCAAAAATAAGCATTTTTCTTTTAACCATTAGACTATCACAACAAACACTTAATCAATAGATACTTCTTTCGGCTACTAACGTGATAAAATTTATGAGATATAGTTTCAAAAGTGGTCTGTGATCGATTTAACATTTTAAATTCCTTATGTGAAAAGTTTTAGCGAAAATTCAGAAACTCATTTAGTTCAATAGTAGACATTTTTATCGCAATTGGTTACATATTGCAGATCCTGAAGCTGTATTGCCCATCAGAGAAGTATTAATTTATTTTAAAAATCTTGTTTTCTCTATTTTTTAGAAAGCCCTATTTTGTAATTTCAATATTTCACCGGCAGAGCAGTGGACCAAAATCCGAACATAGTTTTAACCAAAGGATAGTTTGTACCGTTTTCTGCAAATAATGTCCGAAGAGTTGTTTAGTATCATTCTTTCTTTATTTTCTACAAAATTTCTAAGAATGGGTCAATAATGACCAATCAGGACGAAACAAGTTTTTGCTTCTGCTTCACTACTATTAGTTTATTTTCATCCGCACTTTCCTTTGTTGAAGAACACGAAAAACCTATAGTGATAGATTTAACAACATTCAAAGTCTGATATGCATATCATGCTTAGATCTGACCACTACTTATTATTAGGTATCATATTTATATTGTAGAAAAGTATCGACAAATCATCCCTTTTTGTTATAATAGATCTGTATTATTAAATCGCCAACAAGACATTATACAAAAGAATCTATACAACAATGATAGTCTTCGATAATTTAGAATTCTATTTTACAAATTCTTGACAAACAATGTATATCAATTTAAATAATATTATGATAAAGCGAACATGTCATTTATTCATAGACTATCTCCCTGTATATAGTCTTTTTATGTTAAGCATGAAACAAATGATTATGTGACATACCGAATAATGAAAATCATCTTGTCGAGGAATATGAAAAAGTCGCTGACCACCAAACAATACTTCTTCCATGGCAAATCCCATATCACCAATGAATCTAGTGGATTTCTGTCCACGTTTTGTGCTGACTCGTGTTACAACCTTTCTTCCCATATCCGGAGGTGTTTCGGTAAGTCTAGAAGATATAGAAATGATATAGGAAGTATCAAACGAGGAGTTATTACGGCTTTAGATCTGGCTCATGCTGGTTTCGATAGTTAATGAACGATGGAGTTAAACAGTGAAAGAACTCATGCAAAAGCTTGATGGTGCCCAATAGAACATGAAGACGATATTGTGTTGGATCATCTAGACTTGCTTTGAGTGCCTGATAATTCCACTAAAATAAACCAAATATTTTTGATTAGTTTTGATTTTTAATTTAATGATTTATTATAGTATTTTCCTGTTGAAAGTTTGCACAAAGTCGGAAGAGAGCCCATAATAGCTTTCATTTAAATGTCACAAGTCCCATTTATAATCAATAGAAATCGATTTTCTTTTCATAACCTTCATAATGATTAAATCATTTAATCAAATCCAATAGATTAAAAACAAAAATAATCAATTAAATTATTCCACGCCTACATTCTGCCCTGATGTACGACTACTTTTCTTTCAGATATATTCTTGTTGAGATGAACACGAAGAAATGAGATCATTAATGCATACCCCTGACGTTTCTACTTATGGCAAGAAGACTGATTATTTAAGATAACGGTGTTTAATATCAAAACCAAACAGTTAAAAATCACTCACTTCACCGTTTATGTGAATTTCACGTGGATTAAGTTCTATATTAGATTCCATACACGAATCAAACGACACAAGACCATTAAGTTTGAGACCTGTACGAAGACTTGTTATTGCAGAATATGTGAATTCTTCAATATCATTGTTAATGAATTTGTTTTCACCGAAAACACGTGCACATATTCTGGCGCCAACATTCTTTACAAAATAAGGATTTGTCAACAGTGCTGTTGCTCGATGTGAAATATCTTCGATGAACTTGTACGAATTCTCTCGATGAATAGACACAATGTCCATGAGATGATTGAAGATAGAATGAAACTAATTATATATCTAGAAATACAATAATTTGATAGAAAAGTACTATGGTCTGATTGGAATCTGTTTATGTAGACAAGGCAATATATATGTATATGTATACATATAGTTATGCATACTTCTCCAGATCAACAGCACAGGCGCCCCCTCACTCTTCGATGTGCTTTGTTGTTTTAACCAATGAAATAAAAGTGGCGTTGACCCAGAGAAGAACCTACTTGGGTGTGGGTGTTCAGACGAAGAGTCACCGTCAACCCCCCCCCACACACACTCAGCAATAATCGAGGAAACTTCGGTTTTTTGGATTATTTTTGATTATAATTGATTCCTAATCAATTAAAAATCGATTAAAGGTGTATGATTATAATAGATTTTAATCTGATTATTCCCTAATTTTTTTACAATGGTATTCTCGTATGTGAGTCTCAAACTATACAATCAAAATATGTACATATAAAAAGAACAATAAAACAACTATCTTATTTTAAAATAATCGGCGCATCAGTTGAAGTTTGGGTATGACGGTGACTCTTCGTCTGAACACCCACACCATCGAGGCACAAATTACGAAATGTGATTGGTCAATAGCTGTCAATTAAAATCATTTATTGAAACGATGATTCGAATTTTAAAAAGCAAAGCTATCTCAGTTTGACCCTAAACAGACTAGACGAATTAATAGACCCCAGACACATCAAAAAATTTAAAACCGAATTAACCAATGAGATCGCTAGAAAGGTTAAAACAGAATTAAGTCATCTTTTCGAGAAGAATTAACGTTAATGCACCAATCAGATATGATTTCGTTTCACCAATAGAAATAAAAATGTGGCGCCTTCTACATCTACGTTTTTCCTAGCGTGATACTCACGAATCTTTTTCTAATGAATGCTTTATAATTTGTTTTGCTATAGTTTTGCTTCGTAAATATTTTTTCTCTGTTTTTCAATAGTTCTAAAAGTTTTTTAATAAAAAGGAAATACATGATAAATTTTTTGTTTATGTTTCGTAATGTAATAACTTGTTCTTGATCTAATAATCTATTTTAAAATAGATTTTATTTCATTAATTTATTAACAATGCTTTTGAGAATGATGTGTTAGTAAGCGCACATGTACGTTAGCGACACTTCTCATGCATAATAATTTTTACTATGCACTATGCATACATGAAAGAGGCCTGCTTCATACTCTGATGGGCGGATTAATTGCTTAGTGTGGACGCTTGTTGAATTAAAACAGAATTAATTCTGACGAATTTTTGGTGTGTTTGGGGTCTTAGGCCCCAAACACACTGAGAAGTGCATTAACTTAACATCGTTTTAATATATCGCTCGTTCACACTCAACAGTTAAAGCACCAATCAAAGCAAAGCAACGACCTCCGTCATGTAATTCAAGTGCATAATGAACAGCATTAATGCATTTAGACAGGGGCGTAAGTCAGGTCTCAGAGCAGGGGGGGCGTAACTCCAGGGGTGTCGCGAGCAACCAAAGATTGGCGGGTATCTTTACAAATTCTACTTTAAAAATTTTTTGAGAAGGGTTGACGAGTGTTGCAAAACTTCCAGATTTTGAAAGTTTTTCTGCACTTTTCCAGAGTTTATCGTAAGTTTTTCGCGGTTTTGCAGGACTTTTTCTCAGTGTTTTGAAATTTTTTCGAAATTTTTCGAATTTTTCATAATTTTTCGGGACTTTTTCACGTTTTTTCGAATTTTTCTCGAATTTATCCGGATTTCTTTCAGGGTTTTTCTAGAAGTTTTCGGTTGCTTTCGAGACTTTTGTGGATTTTTTGACGATTTTTGGAACTTTCTCAGGATTTGTTGGAAATTTTTCAGGACTTTCTGACATTTTTCGAGATTTTCAGGGATTTTTCCAGCATCTTTTGACATTTTTTCAACGTTTTTCTGAGTGTTTTCGAATTTTTGAAAATTTTCAGGACTTTTTCACGGTTTTTCGAATTTATCCGGACTTTTTTCAAGGTTTTTCTAGAATTTTTCGGTTTTCATGACATAAAACAGTGAACTTTTGGAAGCAGGGGGGGCGTAAACCGCNAATACCCAGGAGAGTCATTCCGAGACTAAGATCCTATCGGATTCCGACAAGGGTCAGACCGTGAATATACCAAATATCCATGGATTCCAATAAAACCAACGAAATCCTATAGGATTCCGGGATCAGGACCTACAGTCAGATCCTTGGTGTAGGATCCAGTGTTGGAAATTAACGGAATCTGACATGAACGTATGACCCTAGCGTTCTTATGAGAAAATATGCATATTCACCCCTAATTAAGAAAATGTTTTTTTCCGTCGGAGCCGAAAGTCAATCCGTAACCTGGAATCCGATCAGATCCAATAGGATCCGACATAGGATTCATTCACCTGGGTATGTCGTGCCGAAGTTACACTGCCGAAGTTATTACTTCGACAATATCGTCTGTCGAAGTTGTAACTTCGGCACGACGTATATAACTTTTACTAAAGAATATTACTAGACACATCAATTTTTTCAATAATAAAAACAATCGAAATAACTTTTATAGTGAATTATTCGAATGGCATTAATAAGAACTCTAGGAGATTCAGTTTCATAATATTTTTATTGAGAGGGTGTGGGTGTATATAAGCAAGACACCCACCCACATCCGAGTTCAATTTCAAGTAATGTGAGTTTTGTGGTTGAACATTAAATTGAACATTGTTGTCGGGTGACATGGCAAAGCGAATATATTGTGGTTTCATCGTCTAAAATCAGCAAAACGCATAAAGATTGACTAATTTCTTGTGACGGTAAATATAACTAGAAATAATATGTGAAATAGTCCGATTTTCATTCTTCCGTCGGATAAAGTCAAGAGAGCCATGCATCATATACGCTAATCTTCATTCTAAACTATGCATATAGAAGACGCCACTAGTGTTTTTCTTAGGGCCCAAATAGACTACACAAGTGAATTAACTTAATTCTGAATTAAGTCAGTACGAGTCCACACTGAGAGGCTAATTCACCAATCACATAAAGAAGAAGACATCTATTACAAACCAAAGTGAACAATAGATGGCAGTATTACATGGAAGGGCGATTTTTGACAACTAGTTGACAGTGTGATGATAACTTTTCCTAATCATTCTTTAAATAATTATTTATTTAGGATACTTTAATCAAGATTCCGATTTGTGTGTTTCGTTTAAATTTAAATTCCTTATTTATCTAGAACAACAAGAAAACAATAATATTATTAAATATCAACATCAAGTTTGATTGAAATTTGAGTAAGTACATTAGAAACATTTAAAGAATCAGAATAATAAGACTTTATATTGGATTTTGCAAAAAATATTGTGTTAGTGCATATCGAACGTCATTTCCACTAATTGTTGATGCTTTATATAAAGGTTTTTTTATAAATAGTTTCAGGAACAAGTATATCCCAATCAACTTCAGGATTATCTCCAGTAAAAATGCACAAATTATGTAAAACAACAAGTGTTTTAATAATGTTAGTGGTGTTATCCATATGAAATTCCATCTTTTTCTTTAAACAACGAAAACGATTTTTTAGTATGCCAAATGCCCGTTCAACTGTGGATCTACATCGACTCAGTCGGTAATTAAATGTTGCATTTTCCTTTGGCATATCCGGTTGTATTGCATATGGTTTCATCAAAGTTCGATCTAATGGAAAAGCCGAGTCAGCAATCAGATGAGTTTGGACACTTGTATTATTAACTTTCATATAATATTTAGAATATATGTCGCCTTGAACAACATCGTACAGTTGGCATTTGGAATAAACATAAGTATCATTACAACGGCCTGGAGCACCAACATTCACGTAAGTAAATAAAAGATTTGAGTCCACCGTTGCTAGCATTATAATGGAGTGAAATTTCTTGTAGTTGTAATAATCTAATTCTAAGCCTTGGGGTGGTTTAATACTAATGTGTGTACCATCTAGGGCACCAAGACACATCGGATAATCAAATTTATTCAAGAACCCATCAACAGTTCTTTTTATTTCTTCATTTGTTACAGGAAATTTAACAAGTCGATAAAAAAATGAATCGACGACTGTCGCACGAAATTCGTGCAAAATTTCACCTGCAGTACTTTTTCCAATTCCAAATAAATGCCCGATTGTTCTCAATTCTGATTCAGATCCGAGATTATACAATGCACAACAAATTCTTTTTTCCACAGGTATTGCTGATCGAAGTTGCGTTTCATTTTTCTTCAATAATGGTCCAACATGTTTAATTAGTAATGATACTGTGGAGCGTTCCAGTCGAAAATTTTCTTTGAATTGTTTATCATCCATCTTTGGAACGATCTCTGTCCACCATTCGAGACTTTTGTCGCGAGACCATACCATACGACGACTGGGTTCGATTGAATTATCAAGTAGCATCATCAAATGAATCATCAAGCGATTTCTTAGATTTGAATACCGGCTAGATTTCCTAATGAGACGTAGACACTCAACACGAATATTTTTTATCTCATTATTAATCCTTTGCCTTTTATTTAGATGAAGACGTAGGAAAACCAATAATGACTTTTCATCCATCTAGAGATTAGAACTCATTCGTAAACGTATGGCCATAATTGCCATATTTGTTGAATAATAATTTTTAATACAAGAACTGAGGCACTTCATCAATAAAGAGAATCAAATGAAGATTATCTGTGGTTAATCGATTAACCAAATTTTATTTAGATAAGTATAAATAACAAAAATATATCACAAGTAATAACCACAAAAATTAACTATCAAATACAAGAAAACAAAAAAGTAATCTACTATATCATCATAGAAAAAAAATTTAACAAAAAAATTCGTCTACCAATAAAGAAGGAAAAACAAATTATGATCTTGTATTCATGTTGTTCACCATATGTTTGAAAACTTCTAAGAACTCTCGTTCATTCTTCATACTTTCATGTTGTAATGCTGTTTGCTTTTCGAGCAGCTCCACCACCTTCTTCTCCGATTCTGACGCAATGTCATTAACTTGTTCAATTTTTTTCAGTAAATCTTGAATCATATCAAATCTAAAGACATTAATATTAACTAATATGAATTTTATTTATTAATATTTCTCACTTAAGCTCTGATGCTTTCTTCTTTCGGTTTAAATTCTTTTTCTCACCATTTTTTACCACCGGATTGCTTTTCAAAACGCAGTCAGGTCCTAAAGAGCTTCGTTTCTTTTCATCACATTCTTGATCAACAATAGATGAATCTTCGATGTTCTCCAAATCAATTAATTCTTTTGATTCAGCACCATATTGAGTTGATATACAAGTATCTGCACCACCATTTGCCATGCTGAATAACTGCCCTTCTTCTTCTTGCATTATCATTGAATCAGATAAGAGGCTGTCGTCGTTATACGGTCTCTCTCCTGTAATAAGAAAAAGAAATTCATAAACACTGCATGATAGATAGTCTAGAAACTTGTTTGACACAATTTTTTTGTAAAGAAAGGCAGTAGGTTGTTAATGAAGTTATTTTAAACAGACTTGAATAACCGAACATACCTATTAATTTATCGATTGAATTGTAAAATGGCCAAGATGGTGGACTGGCACCGGTTTTCCCCATTTCTTTCTTCTTTCGTCTGTATTCTCCGACGAGATTTCCAATTTTTGCTTTCACCTCATGGCCTGTAAGCGTACGACTTGGTAACATTTCGTTTAGTTGTTTCGCAATTGTGTTGTAAATTGGTGCGTTTCTTGCTCCGCCGGTGGTTAATTTCGAATAATAATCACTCCAGACTGAAATGAATGTGTTGGTTTCTTCCTCGCTCCAGTTCTTGCAACGTTTCGCTGTTTTTGAGGCTATATCAAGAATTATATTGGCTACACAATAAAAAAGAGTTACCTGGTTCTTCAATTTGTTTAGTTTTTCTTTTTTCGGATGATGAAGGTGTTGATTGTGAAATAGGTTTAATGAAATGTGGAGCTTGAACAGAAAAGAATATCATAATTTTATTTTCATTGTGTAGCTCAAAATAATTACTTACAAATATCTAAATCGTCTAATGTTTTCACATTATTTGCCTTCAAAATCGGTATATCGATACGTGATGGCGATATTTGCTTCGGCACGTCAACTTTTAACGTTGCAAGTCTGGAATGATCAAGGCTCGATTGTATATGTGTATTTGACGTAGAGTTTGGTGAAGTCATAATAATACGTGCAGCTTTTGTACCAAATGAGGAAGACTGTGCTGCATTCAAAATTTGAAAACGAATGAGTGGGGCTTGACCATTTACGACATGAGGAGGATTAACACATTGAGATGACATTGTTGATGGTGATGACCATAATGATGAGTGATTGACCTTGAATAAATTTGTAGATACAATTGGTTGTACAATATTTGAATTCATAATCTACAAAAGAAAATTCATTAATTTTTTAACGGCAGTGTTTTCACACAATTTTGTTAAAATGGTCGATAATAAGTTTGCCGTCCACTCTAAAAAATTCAGACACATGACGTGTATAAGTAAGACGGTTCGTTCGTCTAAACAAGACACTTTGAACAATTTCTGATTGGTCAGTCAAAGTCTTTTTAAGACACTTCACGTGTCTGCGGATAACCGATTTGGGACACGTACGCGTCTTAATCGATCCTGATTGGAGTATTTAAACCAATGTATTTAAGCGTCTTACAGCAGTCTTTTTTAGACGCTTCTATCAATCTATGGTTCACTAATTCAAGAATTCATATTTTTATATGAACATTAGATATTAGAAAAAATATTTTCAATGAAATAATTTTTTTACACTTTACTTCAGGTAAAGTTATATTTGAAAATTACAGAAATTATTTTAAAATATTTATATATATATATCTTTTGATGTTTAAGACAAATGACATACGTACAAATAAACAAATTTTCTTTTCTTTCAGTATTAGTCATACTGTTGATAGTGATACGGAAAGAGGATTCAATCCTTATCTAGCTATTACTATTACCGTCTTGTTTTCCGTATCACTATCAACAGTATGACTAATACGGAAAGAAAAGAAAATTTGTTCATTTGTACATATGTCATTTGTCTTAAATTTTTATGTCTGATGAAGTATTTTATCGAGATACGAAACGTCACAATTCATAAAATTTTAAATTTAAATTAATAAACTATAAGATCAAATCAAATCAAATTAAATTGATTTAAATTTAAAATAAATTAGCATAAAATAAAAGAAGAGAATTAAATCATGTCTAATATACCAACCTTCTTAACAAAACAAGAAAGATTAATTCTCATCATGAAGCCATTGTCTCCATAATATTTGTTTTAGATATGCGTAGGATATCCTACGTATATTCGAATTCTTATTTTTTCACAAGAACTCAAAATCTACTGCGTCAGTTGTTTAATCGTACTCTAGAAGAAAATATGTAGGAAAAAAAATTTGCATTTGGTATTAATCAATAAGCATTTTTTTAAATCTTCTATAGGAACGATAACATTATTTTTATTTTTATTTTAAAAAGCCAAGTATTTTACAAATATTTATCTCTAATTGTTTATCTGTTGTCGTTGCATACTAGTGATATTCGTAACATGTTGACGAATAGTAATAAATTGTCTTTTTCTTTTTGGAATATACCGAAGAATTGCTAAATCATACGTTATGAAAAATCGATGGTACTGGCGATCATCATTGATAAAGAAGTGAGCTTCATTGTCATCTGCATCACCACACCGCCGTATTTCATTTTCATTATAACGAACAGCAGTACCTCCAAATAACATAGTTTCGAATATTTCACCTACTTCATAGGTTGCTTTTGGAGGATCAGCTGATCGACGTTGAGTATTAAATACTTCACAGAACAGTCGAAATTATTTTTCAAGATCTATGTGAGTTGGTTCAAAAATATGTACCAACTCATGAAGAATTACAGCACATACAAACAAAAGTCTTGAATTATCATCATCAATTATGAAAATATGATTAGAAAATTCAATCTGTAATTGTATTAGTGCTTTTGTATTTGCATATAAAACTTGACCAGCATAGTTGATTCGATCACTCCGGAGAACAGCTGTAAAGAGTTTTGTATGTTGCTTCATACATAATTGTTCTTCTTCTGTTGGAACTGGCATCCGTTTGACCGTGCGACGTGTTATTTGTTCCGGTGGAAGTGAGTTTGAATATGTGCGATCTCGACAAGTCCACATATACCAATAAAATACTAATACTTCAGGATTGTGGTCTATGATAGTATTAGCCATTTCTAGTGCTCGCATAAAGTTGCTTTGCCTAACTGCTTTATCTTGTTGTATTTCCTCGGCAGTTATTGTCGACGATTCGTCTAACGATTGTACATCAATACATTTAAAATCGATGAAAGGCATTCACTAAAAACCACACGAATTATTTATAAGCATTCGAACGAAAAAATCCTATGGAGATCGTACGAAATTCTGTGAGAACGTACCGGCTATTCATGATCGTAACGGCTAAACCTATAGTAGTGAATTTAGATTTTTTATTTTGTATCATTTTTTAATTCACATAAAAAAAATTAAATTGTATTATTCGAATATTTTTTCCTTTGGATTTTTTTAACAATCAAAACGATCCCGAAATAGAATTTATTTACTTGAAAGGTTTTTTATTCTCTTTTAGAACATTTGCGAGACTTGCTGTGTAATACTTTTTTAAATCTTATTCAAAGTTAATATCCTCACCTTAACTTAATCAAATGGTTTATTATTGATTCACTTTTTAAATGAAGAAATAGATCGTTCCTATACAAACAGCCAGCGAATTTTTTTATGACGTCACTTTTTTTCATTTCTATTAGCCAGGTCATTTCATTGCGTTAGGTTCATGTTATATACATGCTCTTTGGTCGAATAATCTTTGACGTTGAATTCACTGTTATCGAATTCTTTTTTCAAGTTCGTTAATGTCAGTGCTAGAGAATATATCGAGATATCTCTTATACATGAAAAATTTCATGAATTAACAGTAATATTTACTCAAAAGAAAATATAAGTTTATTTTTCATATCAAATCATATATATATAATTGACCATTGTGTGATGCAATGAGAATTACTCTTTTCTTTTGCTTGTCATATTCTAATATATAATCAAAGTCTCGTACCAATTCAATGAGTTTTTTCATATTAAACCTATCTAATACTAAGCACAAATCATAGTCCCTTAATAATAATAATAAAATTTTTATATATTAATTCAAGAAAATATTCTGGTTTCTGATAATAATCTTTGTTGCGTCTAAAATAAATCGATAAATGTTTCTTTCTCTCTATGTAGATTACAAGGAGATATTTTATACGAAAAAGACTTCACTTTGTATGTGATAGATATTTTTTAATATAAATATATCATTATATCGATATATCGAGTCAATGAAGTTCATCTTCAGCTTCAGTAATCATCAGTATCTATGCAATTTTTACCTTCATGTTCTAGACATCATATGTAACGACAATAAACCGATGGATATGGTTTTTCTTTATTCCAATGTGAGAAAGAAGCTTTTATAAATATGGTTATATATTTCGGTTAAAAATGAACTCTTTCATGTAAAATGAAATTGTTTTCATACAAAATCTTCTTTATTTGTAGCAAATATATATCATATTGAAATTCGAAGGGTCGGACTGAATTGAATATTTAATTTAGTCATACAGAAAGCTACATGAACCAGAGGGTACGAGGATGAATGCAAATCTGGTCGATAGTATCTTTTTGTTTCAAAACTCTGATATTCCGATCCTTGTGCAGCGTTTTTATACTCCAGATAGATTCGTACTTGTTTAATTTAGTCTTCATCGATCATGTTGATTTAAATCTGAAGATAGGAAAGATCATCTTTTCTTTTTCAATAGAATTACCATCTACTCCGTATCCAATGATATCACAATATGGTGATATTGTATCTAATTCAGTTGTTGCAATACTTAAACATGATCCTCGTCGCGCCATATTTATAACAGAAAAACTAGTTGGTCAACAATTAAAAATGTCATTTTGACAATTTATTTCGAGTAAATGTTTAGTTCGTTTTAAAAAGAAACCATTTGATTCTGATTTTGTAATATAATTAAACAAATATAAAATAGAGAAAAATACGTGCTACAGTGTTGTTTTAGAGTTTTATCGAACGCTAAACAAGACTCGAATTTGCTGCTGCTGTAACACATGGTAAAAATGAACTTAAATTAACCGATGCATCAATTACTCCAGTAACACATTTCATTGAAATTATTTCATTAGAAAGTAAACAAAGTGGTATTGACACACAACATGCAAGAGAGCTAATGTCTACAAATATCAAACAAAAAAAACGACTATATTTAGAAATCATCAGTGCCAAAGATATTTCATTAAAATTAGCGATACTTTCTAATATCGTTTGGGTATGGATTTATTCTTTCAAAATAGATTTGTGTGTATCGAATTAGAATGAAGGATTTTGACAAGAATTTTGATGCAAAATCATTACGAGTTGAAATTCAAGTTTACGGTGCTGAAGAAAAGATCGGCACTTTAGATACATGGGGTATTATATAACAACATGTAACACATAATTTACATCTCGGCATGTCTCCAGTTTCTATTGATATGATTCCTGATATGTCAAAAGTATTTGTTGAAGGTTTATAAAGAATCGTTAAGATTTTTAAAAGTATGAGTTAAATACAAAATATTAGCTGAGTCCGCCAGATTCATAGTTTGGGTCGGAAGCGATAAGAACATATTTTAATTCTCCTCGTCCTTTTCATACTCACATACCCTTTCTCATAGTTGAACGACGAATTACATATATTGTTTTATTTTTTATTCAGATAAAATTCGTCATGGTTCATTAGTATCTTTGCTTGTCTTCAATTCGAAAATTGAGCAATATTTTTGACCGGTAAGTTCTATACATTGCAATATTTGTTGTCTTAATGTCAATCACTAACTTCTATAAGAATTATTCGTCGGCAGAAATTTTTCAGTCATTTTTATGAAAACTATTGTTTTTACCGTGTACTTATAATTCTCATGGTTTTATAACTTTTAGATATTTTCTTTTCCTTCTAGAATTCGATCCAAACAATGACAATAATTGTTTTTTTCAAGCAGATTTCTGTCACAGACACGTCTTTTTTTTGTATTTTTATTTTTTCTGTCACATTTTATCTCAATTCGTTGTGTTCTTCATTTTAATAAAGTATAAGGAACACATAATATAAAAACAATTAAATATTAAATTGATAATCTTATAAATGATCAAGCAGAGAACATTACAGCATGATTTGAACAATGATAGAAGAGAAATTTAACAAGTATAACAAATTGTTGAATAGTGCATAAAATGACCTTTTTTGGATAAAGTATCGAGCTTATAGAGGAGAGTTTTGGTTCCATGAATTTGTGACATAAAATGATCCTTTTTCTTCAGAGTCGCTAAGAAACTGCAATTTCTTTTACAACTATCTCTCCAAATGAAATACTTCTAGAGCTAGTTTTGCAGTGTTTTGACCGGGCTTTGAAAGGCTAAAAACCAATTTCTCTAAGCTACTTTTTTCTCAACGAATTCTGATACTTAACATGATCACAATTATTTGATTTTTATCAGTGTTATCTTTTCTTTATAACTAATCGTTATAAACAAAAGCGAAATCGATACATCCATCTGTATGGAAGCTCATAAGCGGCACAGTGAGTTAGAAAGTGTATTAGAGTCTACGTTGTTCTTAGCTACAAAAGTCAAAATGAAATAGCCCATCTTGTAGAGGCTGAAATTCTGCATCCAATGATTTGCCATTGATAGTTTTTGAAAACATTTCTTGGTTGAAAAACTCATGATGCCAGTTTTGAAAATTTTAAAACTCAATTTGGGTGTATAGGTAGATGTGAGTGTAACCGCAATACAAGCCATTACCCACATCCTGATCTACTTTTTTTATTAATGTATTAATATGTAAATAAACATATTTCAGTTGAATTTAATTCAAGAAAGAATTAAAATGAAATCTTGACAAAGCAGGAAAAGTTTTAAACAACCAATTTTCAATATCCTACTCTTTCAAAACTAGCAATCCGAGGCCCGATTCATGAGTATAATTATAATTTACTGATTGTAATGAGAGAGGAAGAGAGCGGCGATTTTAGTTCGTGTATTTACTGTTTCTCAACTCATAACCGCTTAGAATATCATCGAAACCAAAATAAAACGTACAGCTGGTTTGTTCTCATCTGTGTATATCTCACCCTCATCTCATTTTCTTTCTCATTATTATTTAAAATTATTTTTATCATGATAAGAATAACTTTGATCTTTCTTTTGACTATTCCATCTATCTACACTGATACTGAAGCAACTCTAGGGCAAAGTCGAATATTCTATGAACCTTTCAATGCTCCACCTCTCAATACATCCGTTTGGAATACAGGATATCCATGGGGATCATATTATAATCATCGAGCTAATACCATTTCACGTCAAGCTAAAGTGACACAAGAAGGTTTCTTAAATCTAACAGCTACACGCGAACGATCCCTTATACTTGGTTTATCCACTGAATATGGTCCAATTGATTTAGATTTTACTTCCGGTGCTGTAAATACAAATGGAAAATTTTGTATAAAAAATGGCTACGTTGAAATTAGTTTACAAGTACCCGCCGCTGAGAGTACTTGGCCAACAGTATTTCTCGTACCAGAAGATCAAGGTGCAATACCAATGCTTACTATTATGGAAGTATTTAATTCCCGGTCACAATATTCATATGGATTGAAATATACAAATAATCAAGGTGAAGTAAAAGAAGAAAGTTTTGTAGCCTTGAATAGTTCGACCAGTAATGTTATACATCGATATGGGTTAGATTGGGGTTACGATCTAATTACATGGTATTATGATGATGTCTTGGTGAATACAATTACAAGATCAGATGAATTACGTCAAGTTAATAATATGTGTCTAGTAATTGGTTTAGGCGTTGGAGGCAAGTCCAAGGATACTCCTATTAATCCTGAAACCTATCCAGCAATAATGAGCATTGACCTGCTAGAAATATGGCAACCAAATTATGATGGATTTTATCAGTTTCAAAATGTTCAAACAGGTTTCTTAATGGAAATCGACAGTGCATCGCATAATTGGGGAGCTCGAGTCTTTCAATGGCCAGACAATGGAGGTGATTGGCAGGTAAAGAAAAATTAGCACAATAAAAGAATATTTATGATTTTCTATTTTTAGAAATGGCATGTTCAATATGCAGGTCGTGGTCAATATCGTATAATTACAGCTCATAGTCGTCTAGGCTTAGATTCTGAAGATTGGGGTACCAATGATGGTACAAATTTAATTCAATGGCCTTACCATGCTGGCGGTAATCAATTGTGGAGAGTACAACCCGTTCTTGGAAGTTCTCCAGATGTAGTTCAACTTATCAATATGTTTACTATAACTAATTCAAATGCGGGAAAATTAGTTTCAGTACCGACAAATGATATTTCAGCTGGCGTACAATTACAATTATGGACTGATCAAAATAGTGATCTTCAAAAATGGAAAATGATTCGTGTTTGAAATTAACAGAGAATAATCTGTTATTTTTATGTAACTAAAATAAATCATTATATATGTCCAACATCTAACACCCTCTGTAGAGTTCATGACAACAAATCTAAAATTTGATCTGAATGAGTCACTATTTGCCGCATGTCATCAATGGATGAAAGAAAGAAAGAACTTTTTTTTATCACTTTTATTTTGTAATATTTAGATTTTGAATAAAAATAATGTCATTTTTTCGTGCATTCAGTAGTAACAATAAAGGCTTAGAACGATCACGTAATCGTAGTAAAAGTAGAAATCGTTCTGAAAATCTTTTTGGCATACAAAAATATTCATACTATCGAGATTTAGCTATTCAATCCGGTAAAGAAAATGATCACGATTAGTTTTATAATAATTATTTTTAAATAAAGGTCATTGTACGATATCATCTGAACTTGCATCACTTCGTCGTTCTCGTCTTCACCGGTCTCTCTACAATCTTGTTTATACACCTAATGATGAACTTAACTATTTTATACTCTACATGGAATCCTGTTCATTATCATCCCATTTAAAATTTATTCTTGATGTTCATGTCTACGAAAAAATTGCTCGAGAAAATTCCTCAAAGTCGAACGATCAACAAGTTGCAGCATTGAGTTTATTCCATCGCTATTTATCAATAGATGCAAAATATTTGATTCCAATGGATGATGAAATCCGGCGACTAACTCTTTGTATTTATACGAATGTTTTTATGTGTTCACTCCTTCTCATGTCTTTTCTTTTTTCTGTACAGCATTAATTTGCCCATCGAGTAATAGTACGATACCAGATCCAAATTGTTTTCAAATGGCAAGAGAACAAACATGGAAATCAATTGAAGAGAAGTTGGTTTTAACTGAAATTGAAGTATAGTTTGAGAATCATCTTATTTCAGTGCATATCCAGATTATTTATCATGTCCATATCATGTCAATTATCAACTTAAAATGTTAACTAGTAATCAATTACAATTACATGATATTTTCCATCATAGTTCATCATTATCCTATTTTATGGAGGTAAACTAAGCAAATGGTTTTTTGAATTGAATCGATGCTTTTTAATTTAGTTCGCTGAACAAGAACAAATTGTAGATTTAGTCCGTTTTTGGCTTGCAGTTGAAGATTTTTATCAACGAACAATGAATCGAATGATTGATAATCAAATATTAAGTGAAAATGCATTATCTATTTATGATCAGTAAATATTGATTTTAATCAAATAAATATTTAAGAAATTTAATATCTATAGATATATATCATTACAAGCACGATCACGATTAGGATTCGATGATGCTATTCGAGCACGAATCGAATGCAGTATTTGTCAACCTGACATTGATGCAGGCCCATCAAACGATACATTTGATCAAGCTGCATGGATTGTTTATGTTATATTACAACGTGTAAAGGCAGAATTAATTGATTTTAGAAAAAAAACAGAAAATTTATGTTTTAGGAATATTTTCCTCGGTTTTTACAAAGTGTTCCATTCTATCGACATATCAGTGATCTTATGGTAAAATTACGTAATGAAGATGCATCACTGACATCACGACCTACAAAAACGATTGAACCTGGTATAGAGATGAATTTTTTTTCTTGCATGAAATGATCGAATCTAATTATAAAATAGACGAAATATCGACTCATTCTGATAATCCACTGCTTGCAACTTCTTCGCCACCACCAATAGATAGAACTAGACAATCACGACAAAGAAATCCAAGTGTTTCTTCATCAACTGCAAGTCTAAATCAAGAAACGGCAAGTAAATCAAAAGGGTAAGCTGCGAATAAAATTTTCGAAATAAATTTTCCCCATATATTTTTATTTTTAGAAAATTTTCTATGGGTTATATCGATCCATTAGGTCGTTTTATTCGCGATCCCGATGTTGATTCTATTGATGGAATTTCTTCTTCAAATCGTAAAACATCATCAAATCCAATTCAATTTTTTTCTAATTTAGTTCGAAATGAACAAGAAGAACGCGTAAGATGTCTTTTTTTCCCATTAAGATCTCGACTAGAACCACTAGATACATTTTAGGCAATGGAAGAAGCCGCTGCCCTATTCGCTGAAACATTTATTAATGAAATAACCAGTATGACGGCCAATATAGATAACGAATGATTTTTTTTTTGGTGATTTTTGTTTTCGTGTCAGATGAATGTGTTTGTTTTTAACTAGTCAATGTGTCTTTCATAATTGTAATTTCCAATAAATTAAACTGAATCATGTGGAAAAGAATAAAGAAAAATTCGATTGATTTTATTCTAGGAACATGTCATCGACATCGCCAACGAAACGTCTTCGTAAACATTCTCAAAATGAATTTATTTCATTAATGATCTCATCGAAACGCTTACCATCATCATCCTATAGTCAAATAACCGATTTAAACTTATCAAATTTACAACTAATAAAAATAGATTCATTTCCATTTGAAGCTTTACCAAAACTTGCATCTCTTGATTTATCTTACAATCAATTGATATCCATTAATTCTGATTGGTCAAAATCTCATGAGAATTTCGTTGAAAAATTAAATATTAGTCATAATAAATTAGAAACATTGATATTTCTTAAAGATTTTAAACATATACAACATATAAATATAACAGAAAATTTATTGGGAAATAATGAAAAATTTCTCTGTTTACATCTTTGTCCAACGATTGAACATGTAATTGATTCGAATTATGATACAATCGAAGATAATCAATTGAAATTAGATCAATGGTTACAAATCATCGAAACAAAAATCGATCGTCTTTGGTCAATGTCTTACTATGATAAATATAAACAAGAATCAAGTAATGATAAAAATGGTCATATTGTTAAAAAATTGCTCGACGATTTTCATCATGCAATGATAAAAATATTTGAAAAACAGTCAAATTTTTCTCAAATACATTTATCGCCATTAGCAAATTATTTAATTGGAAATAAAATCAATGAACTTTGTTTCTCACTACCAAAAGTGCAAACAAGAAAAACTTTAAAAACACATTTAACATCTGAGTTTAATGATCTAATGAATACAAAACCAAATTTTGAACCAATCAAATTTCTTCGTTGTCATCATACATCGGATAATGATCTAACATCGATCTCTGTACGAATGTCTGCATTTGAACCGAATGCATCAAATCATCTGCTAGCAACGTGTGGTGGCCAAAAAATATGTTTTATTGATTGTGATACATCTGAAGTTACGCATCTCTATGAAGTATCATCATTACGTTCGACTACGATGCCAATAGGACGAAAGATAAAAGATAAAAATGAAAGACCAAATACGGAATATTTCTCATGTTTATGTTGGATAGAAATTCAATACGAAAAGGAACCTTTGAATGTGTTAGCAGTCGGTGCAACTAATGGACATATTTATCTTTTATCACATAAATGGAAAATAATGTTTGGACATATTGAATTACCTGTAAGTTAGCTTTTTTACAACTGCAAGCAATTCAATAGCCAAAATTTATATTCCTAGAAAAATGTCAGGCTTTTTTCTTTGTAGAACTCATCAATTGCTTGTTTAACTTGGCATGCAGGTGATCCGTCGACATTAGTCATTGGTTCGTATCATAGCGTTCGTTTTCTTAATATTCAATCGTATATTGACCGTCTCGGCTCATTTATTCGTAAGAAAACTTCAGCAGCTGCACAATTCGATTATATTGATTCAACAGCCTTTGTTAATAAAATTTCTTCGACACAAGTCTACAATTTTGATAATGGCGATGATTCAATTATGCATATAACAGATTTATTTTTCTGTCCATTATCAAAACATAACATTCCACTTCTAGTTGGCACAAGCTCCGGTCTTTTTGTTATACAAAATCAAACACCTATGCGATTAACATTTCCAAAATCGATGTGCACAATTGGTGAATATATTGAATCGATTCGTCTGATCGATAGTCAAAGTCATTTGATTGCAATAAATATTCTTGGTTTTGATCAAATCTGTTGTTTCGATCTTGAACAAACCTTGTCCAATCAGCAATTACATATCGTTCTTACGTTGCCGAATCCTTACCGACAAATAGCAACAAAAATTGCTGTATGTTTAACAAATAATGAAAATGATCAAATACCAACGATGTCATTCGAATGTATTATCGGTAGTGACCATGGTTCATTTTATTGTCATCAAAGTCGAATGAATCAAATGAACAGAAAAATCAAGAAGCCACTATTCGACACTAAACGTTACGAAATTGTTTGGCCACAAGTTAAAAATGTTACACCACCTAGTATTCTATCAGCTAGTCTCAACGATAATTATTTGTGTTTGACAACAAATAATAATTTGATATGTATATATAAACGAAAATAATATATGTAGGTTGTTATTGTTATGAAATAAAATAAAATAAGATAGTTCGATTAAATGAATAACGATGTGTGACTTGAAGTTTGTCGATCTTCAAAACGTTGTACATCATTGTGACGTTGTGCAAATGTTTCAAACGTGCCAGATAATTTCAATGCATATTTACGATCGCTTTCAAGCATAATTTGACGATTACGTAATGCTCGATATAAAATAAAAGCCGTTAAACAATGATAAATAATAAAAATCGCTGTAAACACGATAAGTACATAGTAATCGATCATTTTTGATATGCCCATATTTCGAATGAGGAAACCAATTATGGAATGCCATATTGAATTCATCGAAATGAAAACGAGAGACATCAATGTATATTTATCTAGCAGGGTTAAATAGGAAACAGGCGGAAGAAGACGAGATACCGACCAGCGGAACATAATCGACGTGAGTAAAAGCGTGCCTATTTAAAGAGAAAAATATTTTTATGGAAGAAAACAAATGATTATAAACCTGTAATTTGTAGACGACTATGTGGATGTTCAGGTGCAACACCATAGACAGTAAGGGCAATGAGTGTAATCAAAAAAATAAGTAAATAAACATTCCAATAGAAATAACCAGGCCGACGAGCAACACAACAAGTTACTAAAATTAATAAAAATCGTTCCTTTACAAAAGACAAAAAAGTCTTTTCATAGAAAATCTACCACTATAAGTCGATTGGCGAATAGGTCTGAAACTGAAATCTTCTGTTGTTATAGTTGAACGTGTTTCAATATGTTCATAGAGGAACCATTCTTGTTGCGCTTAAAAACATCATTATTATTCATTTATCAATGATATATTTTCTTTTGTTAAGTTCGCATTACCTAAAAATGCTTCTCGATTAACCATCGATGGTTGTAAACGATTTTCAATTAGAATACATTCTTCAATAGGACATCGTGTAACAATTTGTAATGAAAGCTGTTGAACATCAGCTGGAAAACTATTTAATTCAAGTTTTTCCCAGAATGTTCCAGATACTTTACGTATTTCCCAAACATAAAAAATATCATTATCATTCGTATCGGCATAAACAGGTTCATCTAAATTATTAACTAATTCACTAGAAATTTCTTGTTTAACATCACCAAGTGCATTTTTAACATAGAGATTTGGATTCCATGCTGTTGCATCGGGATCATACAACCATCGAGCTTCAATAACGACTTCAGCATAAAATTTTTCATGCAATGTATTCACCTTCATATATAGATATATATATATATATATATATAGAGAGAGAGAGAGGTTAAATTTAGTCGTGACAGATAGATTTTAACAATCGAACTTACTTCGCCAAGACGAATAAATTTCACACGAAGTGAAACTTCACGTGGTGGTTTTACTTTTGGTAAAGTACTTCGTTTTTTTAAGTGCATATCTATAATACAATCTTGAGATTGGCATCGTTGTTGATTAGAAGATAAATCAATTGACACATCATTATAGGTCGATGTTCGATTAACACTATCAGTTATTACTGATCGTCTAGTTTTTGCTATGGGAGTTGTTGCAAGAGGATCTAGATTTTGTTTTACTGATTCAGAATAGGAATTAGACCGGATCGGATTGAACATCATAGCGATAGAATGTTACACGTCAACGACTATCCATGGGGAAAGTCGAATGATAATGTTTCGTTGATCCGCAATATATATTTTTGTCAATGTTGTGCGCGGTATTATAGACAGCACCAGATGACAATCTAGTGAGCCAGATGACGCACGATGAAGAAAAAAAAAGGAATAATAGCGAATCAATTCGTGCCTTTGATCAATTTTTGGTTTGCAATATTGAGATGTGTGCTTGACAGCTGACAAATATCAATGTAGTCGTTGCCATTGAGCGACCTCTTGTACATAAATTCTATCGGTATTAGCACAAGCGAATCGAGTGCGCTGAATGTAAACAGCAGCAGAACAGTTTGGTTTTATTTCAATAAGGAATTCTTTTTTTACTTACTGAACTTTAATTTTCAAAGTAAAAAATATCAATGGCTCTCATTAGAAATTCTCTTCTTAAAGTAAATTAGAATATTTTTGAGAGAAAAAAAAAATTATAATTAATTCGTCTCTTTCTTATGAATAGCTTTCGCCGGTGTCAACAAAATCTAATTTAACAGTGCAAAAACGTTTTTATTTATTACTTCATGAATATGTTTCTATGGGATTGTTAGAAGAAGCTGGTATTCGTGTACCAAAATATCGTGTCGCTGAAACACCTGAGCAAGCCTATCAAATAGCTGCAAGTCAAGGTTAGAATTTTATATTACTTATTTATTTTTTATACGAGCTCATTTGTTGCTTAGAACTTGGTAGTGATTTTGTCATCAAAGCTCAGATTCTTGCCGGTGGTCGTGGTAGAGGAACATTCGATAGCGGACTTAAAGGTGGTGTTAAAATGGCGTTTTCGTAAGAATTATTGATAGAATAAAAAGCAAACATGTCTGTAAATACTTTCATAGACCTGATGAAGCAAAGCAAGTGGCAAAAAAAATGCTTGGTCATCGATTGTATACAAACCAAACAGGTCGTGATGGAAAACCTGTAGATAAAATTATTATATGTGAAAAATTATTTACAAGACGAGAATATTATTTTGCAAGTTAGCAGAGTTTGTTCTTAAGATTTACAATTGAACTCGTTCATTTTTGTTTTCATCTAGTGGCATTAGAACGACGTTTTGATGGTCCCGTAATTATAACATCAACTCAAGGTGGCACGCATATTGAAGAGATTGCTGTTGAACATCCGGAAGCAATAATTCATCATCCTATTGATATTGTTACTGGTCTCGAACGTAAAGATGCATTGGCAATAGGAGAAAAACTTGGATTTCGTAATGATGCTCTCCAAGAAGTTCGTTAATTTCATTTTGCTATTTTTAACTTCAATAATTATGGTTTTCTTTATATCTAGGTCACTGATACTATGATGAAATTATATGACTTATTTATGAAGAAAGATATTGTTCTCTTAGAAGTCAATCCATTAACCGAAGCAGCTGATGGGAAAATCTATTGTTTGCTTTCGTTTTTTGTTTAATCCACAATATCGAACGCCTTTTTCTATATAGGCATGGATTGTAAAATTAATATTGACGACAATGCACAATTTCGACAACAAGCTGTTTTTGATGAGAAAGATAATGCACAAAAAGATTGGCGTGATGTGAAAGCAGAAGAAGCCAATCTAAATTATATTGGTCTCGATGGTGAAATAGGATGTCTTGTCAATGGTGCCGGTCTAGCTATGGCTACAATGGATATAATTAAATTGCACGGTGGTAATCCAGCTAATTTTCTTGATGTTGGTGGTGGTGCTTCAGCTGCACAAGTTAAAAATGCATTTGAATTGATTACTGCAGATCCACGAGTATGTCGAGACATGTTTTTTTTTTAAATTCATCGGTTAATTGATTATTGTCGTACACGATTAGGTACAAGCTGTGTTTGTCAATATATTTGGAGGTATAATGAGATGTGATGTTATTGCCCAGGGTATTATTGCAGCTGCTAAAGAACTTAAATTGACTATACCCATCGTTGTACGATTACAAGGTACAAGAGTTGATGATGCAAAAGCTATTCTTGCTAATAGTCAATTTAAAATACTTGCTTGTGATGATCTTGATGATGGCGCTCGATTAGTAAGATCGTAATTGATTCATATATATATATATATAGGTTATTGCTTTCGTATTTATAGGCTGTTAAACTCGCTCAAATTGTTAGTTTGGCTCGATCAGCTTCAATAGGCGTTCAATTTGAATTGCCAATTTAATTCTATCTGTCTTACTTCTGATACATCTTACCTATATAGAATATGCGATTAATATTGAGCACGACTCTATTCCATTAGTACGACATTTTTCTTTCCCTTGTCCTTCTCATATTTGTGTCTTTTGTTTTTAAATAATATTTTCTTTCAATGAAGCAATAATGAATTGAACGAAATTTTCAAGTTTTCAATCATTCATATTAATAGGCATCTTCGTGATAATTATCTTGGAACATTTGAAACTGATTTAAAGCAGACGATCGAATATCATTCATAATAATAGTACTTTATAATTCTTGCGGTGTCATGAATCATACACAGAATGTTCCCGCACGATTCTGTAGAGAATTGAAATGCAAATCCTTGAAAACTAACTTAAATTTTCTACTTATGAATGCAACAAAAAAATTGGCGACGGTTGTGAAATATTTATGCATCGTTTTATTTTATAACAAGCATGTGAAACGCTCTATTCTTAACGTTGTGTAAAGAAACGTCAATGGAGTTGCTCTCTTTCAGAATCTAATATGCATAAGCGATCATATTTCTTCATTTCGCTAAGACATTTTTTTATTAGAAGATTGCTTTTTAATTTCTCTGGAGAGTACAATAGATGACTCATTTTTGAATCTTTTTCTTCCGTTTGGCTGTGAAGAAAACCGAGAAATCAAGCTTATCGTTATATTTCTATGCAGACAGCTTAAGAGATATACTATCATCTATTTTCATTTTAATAAACAAATGGCAGCCCGGCACTTATAAGTACTTGGCAATATCATGAATAAATTGCGAATGCAAATAGCTTGTAATCTACAATTTTCGGCAATGATGTGCTCACATTCTAATATTGAATGAAACTTTAAAAGTGAGAAAAAAAAGGCAAAATTGAGACTTTGTAGTTTAATCAATGTCTGGTAAATCATTCGTTATTTGACGTATGTTTGTCAAATTTTTTTGCTTCTAAATGTTCTTCACGTCGATTTTAATATAAAAAGAGCGTTGGCAAACAAAGAATGATTTACCCGATGATGATCTAATTATAAGGTCGCAAACGTGTTATGCGCTATTTTTTTGCCGGTGGTTAAGTTTCCATCATAGTAGGAATTCAAGTGAATCACAAGGATAACAACCATCTAATCTTCTCAAGAAATATTTCCTTTTAGACTAACGACCGTAAAATCCTCATCGGTAAATCGTTGAATCACTAAATTAAACTGTTTTCAACTCGGTGATTTAAGGTCAACAGTAAAAGCATCTATGAAATGCTTTTATTTTGCAGATGAAGAAAAAAAAAGTTTCATGACATGAAAATTTTTCTTTTATATCTTTCTCTAATACGCAGTTCAAGTTTATATTTAGTTGCACATTGTGCAAAGAAATGCATGTGTATGCGAGCGGAAACAAAAAAAGACCAACGAGCGAGAGATAGAGAGGAATACTAAAAAGAAAAGATAAAGAACAAGGCAAAGTAGAATACCAACAATAATGACGAATAAAGCAAGCCAAAAAACAAAGAAAAACGAAAATGATACCTGAGATACGAGGTGTACACAAGCACGCATACGTAATTAACTTTTTCATAGAAATATGTTATGAGAAAAACAACCGGGTTGTTCATTTCTGTGTGTGTGTGTGTGTGCGTTAATCGGTCGAATAATACAGGATAATAATAATACACTGATATACTGTTATCAATATTCAGATTACAGTAATAACAGTTGAAAAAAAAAGAACATGGCAATGGAGTATGCAATGTTATTTACAACAAAATAGGAATGTATACATATACATGTAATAAAATTGATGATGAAGATAGACAAAGAGACGAAAACCGGTGAGAAATGTTCACTCAGCGGGACTTGATACAGAAACAAAACTGGATTAATACGAGTTAACCAAGGGAACAAAAACAAATTAATAACGTAAAAAACAAACGAAGAAAGAAAGAAAATGATATTGCGTTTTACGTACAAGAAAACAAACAGACGCCTGATAACTAGTCTAAGAGTTTCTATCCATCATGAATACCGATTTCCATTGGTGTTCGATCATGTGTGCCCGATGAACAACAATTCCGAAGTGGTGAACCACTACCACTACTATGATTTGTCGTACCGAATACACTCGATGATAGAAACCATGATATGCCTCGATTTGGTGATGATGTTGTTTGTGTCGGTGGATCACTTAATTGTTGAGGAATATTAATACTTGTTGAAGATAATTTGACATTTGGAAGAGTTTGTGAAGAAGATTTTGTTATTGGTGTTGATGGTGTATTATCCATTTGTGTTTGTTGTTTAAATGAATGTGTAAACCGTTGTGATTTAAGACGTCGTACAGCTTCTTTAATTAGATTTCCTTCGTCAATTAAACGTTGTAATAAGCTTGGTAAACGACGTTTTTTATCATTGATTGAATAATTTACATGAGGATTATGATGATGATGTGATGAACGATTTGAAATCGACGATTTCCAGGCACCTGCTGCTGGACTATCGCTGGTGTTAATGTTGTGTAAAGGTTCAATACTGCCTGATTGAAGACGTTTTAAATTTGTAGTTGTTGTTGAATTCGGTTGTTGTGATTGTTGTTGACCGAAATGACGACGGCAACTTGAACGAAATCGCAATATTTCAGTTAATTTATCCTAAACCGCACAAAAAAACATTCGTTAGGATAAAGATTGAAAAAAACGCTTCGTTTTTCAATCATTATTTACCAATAGTAAATTTAGTTCAGGTGTTGATGATTCAATTTCAGTTTCAGTTTCGTTCAACATTACTGAATGATTATCGATTGGTGGTGGTGGCGGTGGTGGTACTGGAGATGTACGATCAATGGAATACATAGGTGATGAGATGAGACACACACTCGACCAGTCAAGAAAAGAAAATTCAGGACGAGTGTGAACTAACAATCAGCCTTCGGTGAACATTGTTATATTCTATCTAAAAACATAAATGAAATGTAGACAACATCACCATCAACAACAACAACAACAACAAGAAGCAGAAGAAGAAAAAAAAGAGAAATAAGGATGAGTCAGAACCGGCTTGATTGGACAATGAAGACGAGCGATGACATATTGTCGCCGGTCGGCAGTAGTAGTAAACGGGGAAATGATGAAGAAAAATAATCACAACGAGAGGGGGCGCGCAACTCAGCATGGTATAAAAGAAAACGAGAAAATTTTATTCTGCCTATTTATTTCTCTAATATAAATACACAGATTTGTTACAAAGAGACCAAAAAAAAGGGCCAAAGATAAGATTAAATTCAATATATACTACCGTGTTTATTTACGTTTTTCTTTCTTTATTCTGTATGCACTGAAAAAAATATAACTTCGCAAAAGAACAAATTTATTGAAAACAGACTCTATTTAACATCTTACACTCTATGAGTATTCTCAATCGAAAATGCACAGAACTTTATATCTGTATGCGCATGTGTGCACCTACGAAATTAATTTGACAACTTTACTATTCACAGCAAAAGCTACTATTTCTTTACCTTTTCTCTCTCTCTCTCTCTCGCTCTCGCTCTGCCCCTCTCATTCTATTTATATATTCATTCGTAGTGTAGTAGTAATCGTTACCGCTGCCGCCATTGCCACTGCGGGACGCCTTTGTATGCTTGAAAACAACGCAAACGCATGTACACTACTACAATAGAGCAAACGAACGAATGAGTGAGAGCAGACCAATTTCTAATAACATAAAACGCCAAGTATACGATAGGGAGGAAAGAGAAAACTAGAGTTATTAAGTGTAGCAAAAGAAAGGAAAATGAACAAACATTAGAATAGAAGATTGAATCATATACATATATATGTATAGTTGATAGCTCGTTGGCAAAAACAATAGTCACATCTGGTGCACAACGTCCCAATTCACGGCTAGTTTGACACAATGAGTAGCTCTGATATATATATATATATATATATGCTCGCCGCCTTAATAATAACTTACTGTATGCATGTGTGTATGTACGCCCAGAGACATGTCAAAAGTGGCATCGTAGTGCTGTTGCTATTACAACTATAGAACTTGCTTTTCCCTTCATTTTTCTCTGTGTGTATGCGTTCTCTCTCTCTCTCTCTCCCTTCTGTTGCTTTTCCAATAATTTTTTTTTGCACATTTCCTGTATGCTCAGAAAAGGATAAATGAAGAGCAGAAGAGACACACACACATACAAATCAATGGACAGTACTATTATAGAATAAGAAAAAGAAAGATAAAATGGAAATAAATCCGATGCACACGTGCATACTCATAGTAATACTTTGGAAAAATAAACTACACGTAATACGTATATATATATATATATATATATATATATGTTACTGTTTATTGGCAAAAGGCCAAGATAGAATCAATAGAAAAAGAAGAAAAGAAAAAATTACCGCTCTTTCGAAACCTTTTCTGTCATCATAATACAATGTATAAACATCACGTATAGCTTTATGTTTGACAGTTTGTATATTAAATACAATAAAACGAAGAAGAAGATGGTTGAGTACATCACAAACGTATATTTGATTTTCTGTCAATACGCTTATATAGAACAAGGAATATGTTGTATGAATGAAATGCAGTATGTATTGAGAGAACGAACAGCAGTTCATTCTGTCAAAAAAGAAAATGTAAGATAACTTGCATACATACATATATATATATATATATATGCTTGTCTTTATCTTCATTCAAATGTACTCATAAGATTTAACTTTTGAGTACATAGCACAACGACTCACATTTCAATCAGCGTAGCATACAGAGAATAAAAATAGAGGGACCAGTTCAACTTACTTTTAACCGATAAGAGAATACGATGAACGACTCGTAATGGGAAATTGAATGGGCAATGAAGCAAAGAGGGGAAAGAACACGTTCGTTCGCGAGACAGAGAGAGTTAACGATCAACCAGTTATCAGCAACCGAGTGCTAATGTTCTCACTTAATGATAATGCTATTGTCGTATTAGTTTCACTCGAAACTTATCATTGAATTGGTTCATTGCAAACGAGGCATCGTGTTAGGAAGACGAAGAGAGAGAGAGAGAGAGAGAGAGAGAGAGTAAGAAGGGCACGCTCGTGTTACCTTTTCATTCTTGACATTCTTCTAACACTTCTCGCAATTCAATGTGTAGATGTCGAACCGAACGAATAATGTTAACGACAAAAACAAGCTGTGGCAAGCATCAGCAGTCCAATAACGGTGTTGGTAGTAAATACGGCAAATGCTTATACAGAATAAATTTACACAAAGTATACATACATACAAACGCGCACACAAAATGCTGTATAAATTGAAAAAGTAGGACGTATAAAAAAGAGAGCATAAAGAGGCGGCAATCGTTGACTAATAATATACACGTCAATTCATCCAGGCTTTAACTTGTTCTATGCACCTGGATAGGATTTTTTTTCTTTTTGTTTCTCTGTACATTGATAATCACACATGACAATGATGCGAAAGAATAAGGAATGCGCACGTGCAGACACATATATAGATACTAGCTATACATTTTCATCAAAATAGATGATCCTCGTTTCTCATTCTTTCTTTTTCCTTGGACTAGAGGGATTTGTTTGACAAACGCATGTATTCAACAAAGAAAAGGAAGCCAGAGAAGATTGCTATGACTATATATATATATATATATATGTGTGTGTGTGTGTGTGTGTCCTACGAGACTACAATTGGTTCATGTTTTATCTCTCAATGTTGTAAGGTGGATCCTGTAGAATAAAATATCAAGAGACATAGAAGAGAAAGAAGAAAAAGAAACACGAAGAAGAAGCCAATAAAATTTATTGCCTAGTTTGAAAGATGTTACTAACTACTGTTGTTAGATAGTTACGTTAACCCAACTCTTTATTTCTTCAAACCAACACCAACTAGGATTCCTTTTACAACTCCAACAACTCCTTTTTTTCTCCATACATATGTTAAACCAATTAGTCAGTCTCATGACCAATAGAGATAACAGAAAGAAGATAGGTAGTGGTCAAAGATAGCGCCACTACCTAACAGCTGTCATGCGAGTAGAAGAAGAAGAAAAAAGTAATCGAGTTGAAGTGAATAGGAAAAAATGTATGTTACTTATTTCCTTCATTTTCTATTTGACTTATATGATTACTTATCGAGATGTGTGTGAGGGTACACAACATAATTTTACCGGAAGACATATTATTTGACAATCTAAAACGGAATTATGCAACGAAGAATTTGTGTGTTTTTTAAATACGATATAAATAAACGGAAAGAAACTATATATTGCATGATGTTTAGAACAACTCTGATACATTACGTTTTGTCTAATGAAAGAATTTATCTATTCAACAGCGAGTGCTATAATACAAATGAAATCGAGAAACAACTAATTATTGTTATTGAAGAGAAAGTTCCAGCACACCCATTGATAGTCATATCGATATGCGATGATTTAATCTCGAGAGCGATGACAGCATGTATGTTGATTCTACACTTTAGCTATCTTGTCGTCGATAGAAAAAAAACAGCTTGATTAGCAAGTAATCATCACGATTTGTTTATGATATAAAAGAAAAAGAGAAAACGTACGCATATAAAGTGACCTAAGACTGATAATTAGACTGATCCATCATCATCATCAATCCCTCTCGTTCTCTTACTGCTTAAAATAAAAGAAGAAGAAAACAACAGAAAAGCTTTTGACCTTTTTTTTATGTCTCTCTTTAATGTACGAAAAGATAAACTATCATATAGATTTGTGCAATGATAGACTTTCTATTATACTGAGATTTCCGCTAGGTAATTGTACAATGTGTATCTTACGAGCAAAGAAGCAAAACAGGCAAACACATGTAGACACTTGATCTCTTATCTTTTGTGCATCCATACCGGCGCCGATGGGTTAAACCGGATGTGATAGATAGAAACAGAGGGAGAGAGAAAAAGACATTCGATGTTGTTTACAGATCGAAGCACTAATTGGCACGCACAAGCCTGCCATACTCTTTCTCTCTCTCTCTCTCTCTCTCTCTCTCTCACTAGAGAGATAGTTAAATAGATGGATAGCCGATCGAATGTGATGCGATAAAGTCAGTGTTGCACAAACGTACTTTTTTCCTCTCTCTCCTTTTCCTTTATCGCGTCAAGGCGGGAATGCATCAACATGGGTGGAGCTTTTCCTAGAGTTTGATGATCATCATACAAAGACCAATAAAAAGCAAAAAAAGAACTCAAACATTTGTCAATGTTTTTTCTACAGTACTTATCTGAATTGAAGGACAAATATGAAATGGAAAAAGAATATATATATAAGAGAAAAAAAGGCTCTCGCAGTTTTTATCAGTAATATTGTTTTTTATTATTCATAGTGAGCCGCCAGACAGATGTACATGATAGAAAACAGCGGATCTTGCACCCTTAGTAACTAAAAATAACGTAATTTACGACCTCGAGACAAACATCCGAAGCCTTCTTAAAAACAGAAAATGCTTTTCTAATATTCGTGCTTTCTTCTTCTTTCTACTGTTACTAATTAGCAATGCATACATGGCATGCAAGTAAATACGACAGAATAGAATATAAGGCAATAACTTTAAATATTAATAAGCGAATGTACCTGAAACAACTCTTCGAAGATATTCTTAATTACATCAGTGCTCTCAGAGTCATTTATTATGCAATTAAAATTCTCTACATGTTTTTTTCCTTCTAATTCTATTATTATAGAACAAACAATATTCTCAAGCATTTCCAACTTCAGAACACTATTTTCTGCCGTACTAAATATAGACAATTTTTCAACCTTGAGATAGAATCGTAATTGGGCATAGCTACAATAGTTTTTGTATGAAGGTCAAATGAAAAATAAATTTGCAATTAGGATGAATTGTCAGCGGTATCTTGTTTAAACAAAGAAATCACATAAAGTCTTGAAATACAAAAAAGAAAGAAACGAGAGAAAGTTGCCGCAAATATGGACTATTTCTGAAGTTGCACTTTTTTTTCTGTTGTTGGAGAAGAAGAAAAGAGAGAGAGCTAATAAAAATAAGTGAAATCACATAAATTTATATTAAAAAGAACATTATCCGTGTCGAACATGAATGATATTATTCAACCTGTATGGACACGGTGGATTTACGATTTGATGTTGTTTAAGGTTGATACGATATTCAGCTAGTCGTACAAATAATGATTGTCATACACATTAAGCAAAATCAATCTTTACATCTCAAATAAAGCTTTTCTCTTCTTCCTTTATTATACAATTAATATAAAAGGCACGTTTCGAAAACGTATTAAATGTCTGTACATTAGTTATTTCCGGTTGTCTAAAAGCAAAATTTCTAATTAGTTCTATTCATAATAAATTAAAGTAAATCGTTTTCGGACATTCATTAAAATGTCACATATTCTTTGATCGAGTTAACCGGAAATACCCCGAACAAAGCAATGAAAACAATTCGAAGAATTTTATTAGAGATTTCTTTACTCTGACAATATTTTATATTCATCATGCCAACTATCGGTTTACCGACTAGATTGATTTCTACCTAGAAATGTTATGCATACAAATTGTTATTTATCTCATAATTAATATGGTTTGATATATAAATCAAGCTATTTGGAAATAACACTGATAAAGAATGTTTGCAGGACATGATAAAAAGATCTTTATCTATTGTTGTACGTGTAAATACATCCGTACTTGAAATGAACAGAAAATAAATAGCAACTGATAGACGACTGAATGTTACCGTTGATTTCAACGAGATAAATTTAATTAACAATAATTTAGCTTAGTTTATATTTAACTAAAGTGACGAGAGAGAAGATAAATTCGTGATGAAAATATTTTTTCTATTCGATAAATCCCGATCGTCATATATTAAATTCGTCATACGAAGGCTTATATTTTTCGTCTATTTATTATAGTCCTGCGTACTAAATGTTTTCCATCGAGGTCAAAATGATAGAATTTATCTCCTCGATTCAAGAGAATGACATATTTATTCGTCTTCGTATATCATAAAAAGTCATTCATTGAGTCTTTCTTTCGATATTTACATTTGCTTATATAGCAATGCCATCAAAATTAACAAAAGATGCTAATGCACCAAAGAAGCCATTAAGTGCTTATATATTATTTTCGGTTGATGAACGACCAAAATTAAAAGCAACTGGTTTAGATAATTTTGCTGAAATGAGCAAAACCTTAGCTGCTGCAGGGAAACAAGTTGATGCAAAAACTAAAATCAATAGATACATACGCCTATGAAACTGTTTTTGTTTTAAGTAAATTCATTCATTCTAGGCTCATTATGAAAAAGAGCATGAACAAGAAAAAATACGCTTTGAAAATGAATTAAAAGAATATCAAAAATCGGATCAACCAGCTCCACCATCAAAAGTAGGTCAAAAACTTCAACTTGTATCAAAAAGTGAAACAACTAAATCTACTACGACAACAACAGCAGCAACAAAATCAAAAAAGAGTGCTACAGCCGTTAAAAATGAAAGTGAAGACGATGAAGAAAGCGAGGTCCAGTCCGAAAAAGAAGAAGAAGAAAAACTGGCCTCACCTGTTAATAGTTCACGAAAGAAAATCTAATTCATAGACTTAGTAGTGTATATGTTATTTAACTTCTAAAATATTTATTCAAATAAAGAGTAACTTTTTTCGTTTATCTTGCTTGAGTACTTTCAAATTGTGCTTGCTAGAGCTAGAGGTGACCGAGTTCGAATTTTTGAACTCAACATGGTCTAATCACAATCGGATGTTACTATGAGCTTTTCTCCTTCCAATGAATTTATTTTGTACATGAATAAAAATAACGAAAAAAATTCCCAAAATTTCGATATCTACCCAGGAGAATCATTCCGACAGTAGGATCCTATTGGATTTCGACAGGGTCAGACAGTGAATATACTGAATACCATATGTGTTTCAATAAAACCGATGAAATCTTATGGGATTACTGGACACGGACCTACAGTCGGATCCTTGGTATTGGATCCAATCGGATACGATGTTGGATTCATTCGCCTGGGTAGAATAGAATTCAAACACAACAAAAAAGATTTCATTCGCGATTAAAAAGGTGAATATTCATCGCGAAACCAACATTTATGCTGTAAAAATGACATAATCAATGTTCGAAGTTCATCTGAATTATTCATCATTAGTTTTGAAAATATTTCTACGGAAATATTCGTATGACTTGTTAATAGATGGGAAAAAAATGCTCGAATAAGAGATGAAATTAATTTTGACTGTAATACAGGATCCTTAATATCAGTCGTTCTTCCTTGTATGAATTGTTCAAGAGTATAATGAGCTAATCGATATGGTAAATAGTCAAATAAATATCTGTCGCTTAAACAAAATAAATCTTGGATAAGATCTAATTGTATCACTTCATTATTATTCTTTAGTATATCCATTAAATTTACGAATGATTCAATTGATATAGATTCAGGTAAATGGAGTGAAATTACTGTTTGATTACGTTCAGAAAAATGGCCATTGAATAGAGTTTTAAAATAGTCAGAATGTACACATAATAGATCAGTATTAACAGTAATCAATCGTTCATTATTTATGTGTAGTTCAATATCTTTTGTCTGAGTTACAGATGGAACTTGAGCACGTTTATGTAATTCATTAAAACTGAAAAATAAAAAATAAAGATTCGTTTTTTTCGATCAGGAAAGGATTATTATCGCTTCACTAGGAGATGTGAATGTTTTACTTACAATTCATTTATATATGTACTACTGTTTGCACCCATACATCGACGAACAAGTGCACGAAACGCCCAAAAACAAGCCTGTTCATTGGATTGATTAATTAAATATTTGTAACCTGAACTTCGATCAAATAGAACTGAGTTCAAATGTTGCTGTCTAAAAAAACAAAGCAGAATAATTGATGAAAAGGTAAAACACAATCCATGTGTTCTTACTTCAATGTCGCAACTACGGTTAGCATAAAATGAAATTTTTCATCTACATTTGTATCGTCCAATCGTCGTACAATTTCATTGATTGCGTACGGTGTATTAATATGATTTTCAATATTTTTTACTAAACTGTATTCAATAGTTTTCAAACGATTTTCTTCATTTGTCCAAGATAAACGTTGGAAAAAAGCTCGATTATCATTCAGAAGAATATTGAATAAATACTGATCATCCGTGTTGACATCATAAGTATATTGTTGTAAAAAATTATTAGAATAGAAATTTGATTTAATTAAATAGGGTAGACCAACATCAATTAAATGTTCAATGCAGTCAATCATTTTTGTTAGACGATGAAGAATTCGTACGGCGCGTGGATTTGGTTCGTCACATAAATTAATATAACGAAGAAGTAATGAATTAAGTCGACGATTGTATAGAAAACGTCGTAGATTTTTATCGGTTGTTTCATAAGATAATTTCGACAGTAATGTAAATATTAATGCTTCGGTTCGACGACGACTTTCTATATTTGTATTTGTTGAAGCTGTTTGACCAGATGTTGAAGTGTTACGTTCTTCGTCCAGATGAGTGTTTTCGACAAACTCCGTAAATAAACTTTCATTGAATTCAATCATTACAGATACACGCTGTTGTTTTCGAGAATCAGTCTTTAAAATAGAGAATATTTTTAAAAGAAAGATTCTACAAATATGTAGTTAATTGATTTTATTTTCAACTCGTAGTTCTTTCTATTCATGGGAAAAACATATTTCATTGATTACTTTTTGTGGAGCTCACATATATTTTCGAAGAAAATGACGAGTGTAAGTTTAAAAGCGAGATTTTTGCGGATCCCCACCCCTTCCCATTACAGACATTAATGAGTTTAAAATTGTGCTAATTAGGAGCTTCGCTAATTAGGTTGCTATTTGCTCCTTTTCTAATTACAGACTACACGAAAAAAGCAATGCTGGCCCATTCCAAACCATAGTAACTAGCTTAGGGTACCATTACAAATATAAGCAAATAGGTAATGGCCTAATTATAGGTTCTGGAAATCAAGGTAGATTTTTTGGATGAACTATTTTGAATTGTTTTAGTAAGCCTAAGGGATATATGTGAGTTCCACATTTTAGCCCCAAAGGGACTGCGCTAACAAGCTTTATCTCGGTTGTTTATTCTAGTCAACGAGGTTATAATTATACATTCCCTAGAGAGGGTACTCTGCTGTATTTTTACCTTCCGATCCGATTCACATACAAGGGGAAAAGAGTTGGAATTTGTTTAATTATGGATTTGAAATGGATTCAGTGAGATATGAGGGTCATCGTTTGGAGTAGGAAAGACCAAAATCGATGGTAAAAATTTCAGGTGGTTCGGTCGTACTCTGCAGAAGATTATAATCGGCTCGAAGAGCGACTGTATAATATTTTGATTGAGAAATTCTACCCACCGAATGTTGTGTTTTCAATTTTTTTGCTTCTCTTGAATCTTGTTCATCATCTCCTAATAGTCGTTTTTCATTAATTTCATATTTCGTCATGACAACCGATTCTAATAGATCACACATGCGTTCAATAAATTGCATTTGTTTTACGAAAATAAGCAATGCTTGATCATCATACATAAATTGGCCAATAGCTGTTAGTAAAAGATCCAAAAAATTCGAACGATATTGATATTTTTCTAAATAATCAAAAAATATCTGCAATTTATTCATATCATCTTTGATTAAACGACGATTGTTTGCTTCTTGACAACAAACACAAAGCAGACCAATACATTTCAAATGTTCATACGTCGATTGATAATGATGGTTATGAATCATATTTAATAGAAAATCCAAACCATTGCGTAAACCAAATTCCGTACGCATATCACTATGGCGTAATAAATTATTCATCAGACGTAATGCTATATGACGATATTCTTTATCTGATTTGCCTTCAATCGTTGTTATTAAAAAGCGAAAAATTTCGCCTTCACGTAACTAGAAAAAAACAAAAAAAAAATTGTAATTAACACAACAAAACAGATGAATTGTTTTTTTTTGTCAGTATTACTTGCGAACGACTTCTATCCGAACCGTCAATATCCCATTCTAATACAGCTTTCATTGCTTCTTTACGTAGAGCAACTTTTTCCGCAAACAATTGTTTACATATCCATAATAAACACATAGAATCCAGCATTCGATCACGACCAAATGCATATGTACTTAATTTTCTAGTAAAAAATCAGGAAATTTGCTTTGTTTTAATTATCCAAACACAAAATAATAGTTACCTTGAGCATCGAATTGTTGAATGTAAACATGCAGCATCTGTACATTGCCGCAATACGTTACCCATGGATCGTGTTAAATCTAGAAATTTGATATTTTGAAGAAAACAAAAGAAACATAATGCAGTTTAAATCCTACCGGCTTCGATCATTTTCCTTGCAGCATCTTCGACGGTACATACATTACCTAATAATCGAAAGCATCGATTAGTTATATCTATTTGACTTATATCGACTGTCTTTCGACAAACTATATCGATTAGGTTTGTTTCGATGATCTATAATACAGTGCATCATCAAGTAATAAAAAAAATTAACTGAAATCTTTTTCTGCTAATTAATTTACCTGTTCATGTGATGCTTGTTCACAAGCAATATTAGCAAATATACTGAGTACTACTGATTGTATAGATAAATTCTCAATCAATAAATAATCCAATAAAATACTAAATAAATCGTCATGTACACGCATATAAAGCCAAGCATTCGTTCGTGTTGATAATGGTTTAAAATGTTCGAGTGAAGTTTGTTGTTGTTCAATGGATTGACATGTAACCGATGAACGTAAACGATCAACAGCATTTTTATATAAATCAAATGATGATATTAATGTTCCTGGTGACTCAATATATTCATCATCGTCAATAATATCTTCTTCGTTTGATGCAGATCGCGGTGGACTAAATGGTCGCGGAGATATGGACATTGCTTTCGTGCTGATACAATAACTAAGTTGAATTTTGCAATCTTTTTACCACTGAATGAAAATGCAATTAGTGTAACTCACTTATGAGTAAATGCACGTGTTTGTAATTAATTTATTGCAATTCAAATAAAAATATTCATTTATTAGGAGATTCAATAACCGAATATTTTATTTATATTGGAATTTCAGATTGTATGGCTATTTCTAATAATTAATATATTATTATATTGCACCAGAGGGCCTGAGATAAGCTACAAACACTTCGATGTACATACAAAAAATCGCCATTGCGACATATTGCACGATTCCTCTAAGCGCTGGATTCCACATTAGATGGCGCTGATGGATAACATCTATCATGTTATACATATAAAAAATGATTAAGAAAATCGAATCTGTAGATTTTCTTTTACTAAATCAAATGTATTCAAGATTCTTTCACCTTGTTGCAAGAATTTAAATAGAATTTTTAGAAAAAGAAAACATCAAAAATTTTATTCTACAAAAGTGATTAGAAATATACAATAAACAGTTTGTCAAGTATGATATATGTGATCCAAAAAAAACGGTATAAAAAATTATAAGACGAGTCAGATCTAATAAAAATAAGTCAAAATGTTCAAGAAAAAAATTGTAACGGCTTTTCATGTGGCAGGATTCACCGACGGCTTCATCGAAGTTTGTTGAGCAATTGTCAACGATTTGATTGATCCAATTACCAACACCTAAATAAAAGAATTGCTGCATGTAAGAAAATAATTGATAAGACGAACAGGTACAGGTGCTTCATCGCGTGTCTTTTCCGTTTTTTTAGGGATTTCCAAGGACTGAGGATTAGGAATTCCTCATTAGTTCCCCTACAGTTCCTTGCATACTAAAGGTAAAAGTATGGAATATTCACGATGATTTCTGTTCTTACACTCATTTTCGCTTGCAAAATTGTGAAAATCAATGATTTCATGCAAAAATTATTTTTAAAACAGCAATATCGTGACTTTCGTGAATGATGGAACTGTGAGGGAACCTATAGTTGATTCTCATTTCCTCTAGAAATTATCAGAGCGGCACTGAGAATTCCTCGGCACATTAGGAATTCCTATTTCTCAGTCCTTGAACACTGCTGATGTAAACTATGTCGCCGCAGTTTATTTCATAGTGTCATTGAGTATATCTTATCGCTATAAAGATTCCATAATGTCTATAAATATATCTACATTCAATATCATTCTTCACAATTGTTCTACAAATAATAAGACTTTACAGTACTTATTGAGACATTATATGTGAAACCAAATTTGCTTAATGATATCCTGCTCAGTTGAGTTAGTATTAATAAAACTGACTCCAATTTTATTGAATGTACGAACTCAGTGATGTTTCAAAAATCTTTCATAGCTGCAAGTCATATGAAAAAGTGATCCTTTGAAAGAAACTATGAATAAAACTACGCATTGAAATAATTCACTGGAGCCATTTTAGCAAGTTTACTGTAGTTATTTTGAAATCTTTCGTAGCCATTTAATTAATCTTTTGTCTAAGACTCATTTGGTTGAGGTTTATAGCGGATTGTAATGTAAATTGAAACGTCTCGTGATCAATATTGATTTTAATGAATAGTCGCTTTTATTAAAATTTATTTTCTTGTTGATTCTACTTGTGAATGCTTTGCTCCAATGTGAAAATAGTGAACATTCTGTTTATTGAGTCTCAATTTTTCACTAAATTAAATTCTTAATTTAGAAGGAGATCACGATCATTTGCAAAAATGTTTAAACATAAGTCATATGTTTTGGATTCACACAATTATAATTTAAATTATCTCGATGAAGCGATGTAATATTTTATAGTGTAGGAGAAAATATAATAGGTCTACTAAGAAATATTCTAGTTACTACAAAACTACAAAATCTATATTGGTTTGATCGTTTATTGATCAGTGGATATGTGTGTGTGTGTGTGTGTGCACACGTACAAAATGTCGCATCATTCTGGTATCACGGAAGAAAAATAGGTATTGTGTGGAACGCAATTTGATTGGTTAAAATAAAAATGATAAGCTACACACACACTATTGTATGTAGCGTGTGAGTGTAGCTTATCTTAGCTAAACAGAGGAGACTAGATCGAATCGTATTGGTCAAAAAAAAATAGCTAATTCGCTATGCCTAAAATAATGATTCATTGAAATCACACATTGATTGAATAACTCCACGTTAAATTAGATATTTCTTGTTTTTTGGCTAATTAAATACAAGATGCGTGATTGAATATTCGACAAGCGCATTTATTTTTATATGGAAAATCTATCAATAGAAATGAAGGGTTTATCTGTATTTTATTTTAGATTATAAATCCTGTTCATCTATTATAAATGTTGATCAATAAAAGTTTGAAAAACAAAAATGGCAGTTCGTCGTAATGGTATCCATAATCGGTCGGGTAGTATTGATTTGTATCAACCACCTCGGTTTAATTCTCATGATTCAAAGAGTGATTTATCAACAAGAATAGACTCATCACAAAATATTTTACCAGAAGTAAATAACAATTTAAAAAAAAACATTTTTACGAATTTTGTCTCTCCAATCTTTTTTTCTAGTTAACGAAAATTGTTCGTAAATTATTACCACGTATGTATTTTTGAAATATTATTAAGACATAAAAGCTAAGATTTTCATTTTTGTTTTAGACGAAACTCCATTGAATGAACATGTACGAGATGTTAAATATAGAGAAACTGGCTGTGAATGTTTAAATGGAACTTTATACTTGACAACATTTCGACTTGTATTTGCGCCAGATAATGCAATAAAAAAAAATAATATCGTAAGGGTTTCACACTTCCATATATATATATATATGAGACGAATCTGTTGAGAATGGAATTGTAAGTAAACGTAAGATTATCTTGCAAATTGATAATGAATGAGATAAAGAAATTTTTAAATTGGGTCCAATGATTTCTAAATATATTTAGTTATAAAATTGTTGAATAATCTATATTACATTTAGATTGTTTCTGGAAATAAATATATTGGTGAATATGACATTCCATTAACGTCAATTTATAAAATAGATATTGCTCGTAAATATTTACCTAGTAATAATATATAAAGATTCTATTTTGCTTTGGTTTTGGTTTTGGTTTTCATAGCGGTGAATTCCCAATCAGGGTTTAAATCATTTTTGAATGAAAATCAAATTCAAACAGAAACAAGAACCTTTACAATCATAACTAGAGTATAGATAAACATTTTTATATTGTCTTGATTTAATTTATATTTCATTTTCAAAAGGATTTTCGAAACATCACATTTTCAAAATGTTTAGTTACCAGCTTTAAGTTAGCGGATAACGTATCAGAATTGTCTGCATCAAAAATGGAAACGGTAAGTTTTATTTTGACTCTTTTAAATTGTATTGTTTTTCTCTCTTAGTATATCAATGCATTAAGATTTCATTGTCGTTTTCAAGAGAAAAGTCAATTATATCCATATATTATTATACAACAACCTTCAAAGAATAATCTAACTTCTAGACGTTCATGTGGTTATTCAGTGTCTTCATCAAATGCTGACTCTACTGGTGAGTAAATTAATTATTTTATGCATATAGCTGTTTTTTCTTTATCTTAGATTTTTATATAAGCAATGACGAACGTATTAGAGGTTATGTGAATTCCTATGATTGGCATGATGAATTAAAAGATGCTAATGAAACACAATGGCATGTCGATAAAACTAAATTCGATAGTAGATCGTTTGTAAAAGAGTAAGAAATTTAAAACAAAAATTTCCTTATTTTGATTCGTTTTTTCAATACTAGAGAAGGCCCATTTGTTCGTTTAACAAATGTTGGTGAAACTGATGATTGTGCAGACTTAGTAAGATTTACTGTTTGCTCGTCTTTCAGTTTTATTTATTTGAAATATTTAAAGATTTGGCATTGGACGCATACATCGGACGTTGAAACTGATCGTAGTATGCAACTAAATAGAATGCCAATGCAATATATGCTTGTTACTGTACCAGGAATAGTAGAAGCAGCTCCAGCCACAGATCCGTGAGTAAACTGTGAGAAAATTTCTGTCAAGAAAAGCACCGATTATGAAACAGAAAAGAAAAATATGAATTTTTATTTAATATTTCAACAGTCCAGAATCTCCAAAAGGTTTACCGAGAGCAACATCATCATCATCTTGTTTTTTAAATCTATCAAAAAAATTACCGAAACACTTACGGTCAAAACTTATTGACCATTCACCGGTACTAGAAACCGATGAACTTAAAACAACAACTAGCAGATTACTGATGATACCATCTAAATCGCCCAACCTTGGGTGAGATGTATACAAATGCTTGGTACCCATTGCTATATTCTAAATGTTGCATGAATTTGTTTCGTTATTTTTATGTTGGTGGTGGATTGTGCTATTATTCTAATATATACATTTATAGTAGATGACTACCTTTTTCTAGTCCATCTATTTAATCGCATAATATGTTTTATTGAATTAGTGATTGAAAAAAATGTCGTCTTTAGTTTTCTTTCTTAACAAAAACATATTCAGTGATGAATAGATGACATGTGAAAAGGTGATCATTCATTGTTAAAAAGAATACATATAATTTGCTTTGATCTTAAAATGATTTATCTTTTAGTTTACATCGTAATGCAACTGATTTAAGTCTAATGTATTCTTCTCAAAATGTCAATGAAAGATCATTTCAACGATATAATCTAACGAAATTCCCATCTAATTTAAAAAGTTTACAAACTAGTTATGAAAAACTAATTGACCTGTGTGCAATCACTGCTGGTAACAAAAATAAAGGAGGTTTCTTTCTTTTTAATCATTACAATTTTTATCTTTTGTAGAAGACGATGATGATAAATGGTTAAGCAAATTAAATAGATGTAAATGGTTTAAATATATTTCAAAAGCTTTACATGGTGCTGCGTCCTTAGCGAGATTACTGAATTACACAAACATCGCCTTCGCTGGTAGGAAAATATCTAATACATTGATTCACTTTTTTCTATTTTAAAATAAATTCGCAGAAAAGAGGAGCAACAATGTCTAGCTTTGTCTTATACATCAGTCAGATTAAAAGAAAACTATAATAAATAAAAAAAATAGATTCACAATAAATTTTATCTGTTGTTGTTAAATAGGAAGCGATATAGATAATAGTTGTATAATGTCTTCATTAATTCAAATATTTCTTCGACCAAAATGTCGTACCATCAAAGGTTTTTGTGAATTGATTGTTCGTGAATGGGTTATACATGGTCATCCATTTCGTGAACGCTTTGGCCAAGTTCTTACTGATAAAAATGGAAATAGTGCACAAGAAGTTTGTTTCGCTATTTGTTTTTTTTTCGAAGAAAAATCTCTATTGAATTCTTGTTTTAGGCACCTGTTTTTCTTCTGTTTCTCGATTGTATTCATCAATTAATTAATCAAAATCCATTTTCATTTGAATTTACAGAGTATTTTTTAATTGAACTCTATCATGATGTTTGTTACTGTTATCAGCATACATTTGTTTTCAATTCAGTCATCGAACGTCTTCATGCATTACGAGATTGCCCAAAAAATATCTTATTTTTATCATCATTTGATTTTTCACTTTATCTTTCTCCGAGTACATATCGTCTATTGACAAATCATGCATCTGTATTTGCTGGACAAAAAATTTCTTCGTCTTGTCAACAATCAAAACAAAACTCAACTGCTCGACATCCATCCAATCGAACTCGGTATCGTTTAGAATCACCGAAACCAGTCAATTTTGTACTTGATGTTTCATCAAAAAGGAATGAACTATTACCAGTGCATAGTGAACGCTTTGAATATGATATTATTCAATCACCACAAAAATTTAATGCTAATCTTTATGTCGATTGGCGAATAGTTAATATAATGCTATGGTCGAAATGTTATTGTCGGTATGATGGAGATTATATGCCAACATTACATGAGCAACAATTAGCATTCGAAATCACTTGTCTACAAGAAGATATTCGAAATAGTCGTATAAAACCACGACGACCTATGACAATAGATGCTTTACATTCGGTAAGAAATCTTTTTTAAATGAAAGAGTTTCCATTTTTTGAATTTTTGTTTAGATGAATTGTGCTAATTCGTGGCATCCGCAAATATTCGAGACTCATGTATAAATATGAATATTTTATCATTTATGAATCGAGTTGTTTTTCGTACTAAAGTGTTGTATGATTGCTTCTATGTAGCTTGAGACACTTTCCTTTCTTTTTTGTTTTTTATACTGATTTTGTGTATAAACTTTCTATTCAACAGTGATTTAGAGAACGATCAAAAAATTAATATATATATATATATATATATATATACAATTTTTACTGCCCTTTTGTTTTTTATTTTATTAGAAAAAGAATATTCGTTTGATTAAGTAGAATAGGCGGAGTTAATTAATCACATTCATTTTTTGAAAATTTTTATCGTATCGAATAAATAATACATATTCAACGAATAATACCATTTGAAATTTGGTGGAATTTTAATGGACTTAACTAATAAGAAAGTGTAGTTCTTGTTAGGAGTCGAAGAACTAGGAAATAATTTGTGTATTTTCAAAATATATTCTAATTTCATTCACAATCAACTGAAACAAAACAAAGTTTTTTCGAATCTAATATTAATAAAGAAAACAGATGATATTAACGCTAGTATTTTCAAAATTTTCTTATCTTCAAAAACACAGTTTTCTATTCCGCTCAGCGATTGGTGTAGTATTCAATGCACATGTTTCATTTTGAATTTCACAGAGAAAAGATAAAAATAATCCGTCTTTTTTAGAAACAACAACAGGGGGAGCGTACCCTGGGATCGGCTGTTTTCCATTGTGGTGTGAGTGTTGATCTGGATTTTTTGTCCGGTTTATCTCTAAGGTCTGGAATGAATGCTATTTCAAATAACTAAAGAAATTTATTATCTCTACGTTTTCATAGTATCGAAATATGTTCATATCATGAAACATACACACAAACAACATTAATGAAATTAAATGGTCGTCGGCCATAACTAATCTGATCAGTAGATCAATGTTTGTATTTGAAAATAAAATATTGTTTGTTTTGTTACGGAACCTTCACTAGAGCTATTCTGTTTCAAGAGATGTACGCGCATGTGTACCTGACTATAAATAGGATATCATACGATTCAGTCGATTAATTTTAAAACAAAAATAAGTTGCTTTTCATATATTTTGATGCACATGCTGCAACTGATGTTCAGTATGAGATTCATAAATATAGCAATTATAGCGACAATATCATATGCCATCAACATCGAAAGCATGATCGAACTTATTCGATCTAAGATGTCTTTGTTTATTTATGCTCGTGTTACATATTTTCATAGTTTTTGCTCGAAACATCTGCGATTAGAATATTTCATTATACGTATATTTAATAAATTACTACCGAAATTTACCATGTGTACTCACATGGCGAGTGAATATTAGAAACACAGGATATAAATAACGGATATTTCAGAATAAATTAGACTGTTTGTATTTTTAATATTTGAAAAAATATGAAAGGCAAACATACAAAAAAAGCTGTAGAGACTAAATATAAAAAAAGTGATGCACATGCAAAAATGTATCGTGATTTTGCCAGAATTATTTCATTATAAGCAATTAAATTATGGGTAAAAATGGTCAGCAACACTGACTCTATCAATTTATCGTCACCAACTGTTCACCCGCGTACAAGTCAGACAAAAATCAATATCTCGGTGGCAAAACGTCGTCTAAATAAGAAACGAATGTTAATAAGAAGATTAGCTACTGAAATGAATGCTTCAAAAAGTAACATACGTCGAATTTCATATGAAGACCTCGGCTGCTTTTCATACAAGCAAATGGCTATTGAATAATTACACCAAAGATGACACTAAATACGTAGTAGAAGTTTTCAGATGAAAAATAGTTTGATCTAGATGGCATATACAATTCTTAAAGCGACCAGCTGTGAGCTTTGAGCAGAGAAGAGGCCGATACCAAAGATGCTATTCATGAAAGAACAAAACTACTTTTGAAAGCATTTGTGTGGCTAGGTGTGTACACAAGGGCAATGTTGTTGTGAGTAATCTTGTAATGTACAAGATTATGAAAACTCAAATATATATTGATGGCTTTTTTTTCCAATAGCTGTCAAATTTGGCGACAGAACGTCAGGAAATAACTGGACATAGCAGCAGGACGTTGCTCAACTTCATACACGTCATCTCAATCAAAAATAGTGTGCTGATCATCTTTCTGCATTTATCTCCAAGTATTGTTGGCTTCCTAATGCCCGTGATTTGTATCCATTTCATTATAGTTTATGAAATGAACTGGCTAAAACAATGACCTGCAAGCGTGTAACACAAGAAAAGCAATATTGATAAAAGAAAGAAAACGTCGTGCCAAAACAATTCCGGCAGAAAAAAATTAAAAGTTAAAGTACTTAAATTCACTATACAGTTACATTTAATAAAAAGAGCTAAATGAGAGTAAATTTGGTTGAATAAATCGTATCATATTATGCAGAATTTCAAGCACTACCTTTTGATAAAAACCGAAGTGTTTTAATGGAAGGAATAACAGAAGAGAAATATCTGAACTACAAAAAGTCTAATTTCTTCTTGGACAATTCGTTTGAGCAGTAATTAGATACAACGTTTATACTCTTCTTTTATTTCGACTTTTTTTCAAAACATATAATCAGCAAGAACAACAACGACCGTCATTGCAATACCATAAAACCAAACTATGAAATCCTTCACGAAATACGCCCAAAACTCTTCTTCTTTTTCTTCTTCTTAAGATATTATTTGAAATACTATTACAACAATTCCAACCACTAGCTACGTTACTAAAGACTCATGAATTTTCTCCAAAACATATTTCAGCCGATGAACAATGAAGCAACATTTTCCCCGGAACATTTACATCATTCGTTATTCTGAAAATTTTTGTCAGGTCACTGAAGTATGCTTGCATGAAAATCATAACATCACCACAAAAAGCCCAATCAAGAAAGACTAGCAGAAAATAGCTTCAAACAAATTCAAGCATCTGTATCCTAACTACTGCAATGATTCCCACTCGATGTCACCATATATTCCTGTGACACCGAGCATTCTGCTATACTGCTGATTTTCATTACTAATTTCAATAAAAATTAGTGTTTAATCGTAATCAAATGTTTAATTTTGTCTCAAAATACCCAAACTCCATTGACATTCATCCAAATGCTCGATGGAAAGAAAATGGTCTCATTGTAGCTGGAGGAAATGGACAAGGCAATGGAATCAATCAACTCTCGAACCCATGGGGTTTGTATGTTGATGATGATCAAACTGTCTATGTCGCTGATCGAGACAATCGCCGTATTGTGAAATGGAAATCGGGTGCGCCGAGTGGCCAAATGGTTGCCGGTGGAAATGGACAAGGAAGTGAGGCTCATCAATTGTCTGACCCATTATATGTGATTGTCGACAAAGACAGAGATAGTCTCATCATCTCCGATACTTCAAATAGAAGAGTGGTTCGATGGCCTGGTCGAAATGGGACAAGTGGAGAAACGATCATCTCGAGCATCAATTGTTGGGGTTTGACAATGGACGAGAGTGGATCTCTCTATGTCGTTGACTTTGGAAAACATGAAGTGAGACGATATAAAACAGGAGAATCTCAAGGAACAGTGGTTGCAGGTGGCAATGGAAGTGGAAATCGCCTCGATCAACTCTCTTACCCAAGATACGTATTCGTCGATCGAGATCATTCAGTGTACGTATCTGATTGGGGAAATCATCGTGTGATGAAATGGATGAAAGGTACAAAAGAAGGCATTATCGTGGCTGGTGGTCAAGGAAAAGGAAATGGTCTCACACAATTGTCATTTCCTCGAGGAGTCGTTGTCGATCAATTGGGCACTGTCAATGTGGCTGAGTATGGGAATGCTCGAATCATGCGTTGGCCCAAAGGAGCCACACAGGGAAGTGTGATTGTGGGTGGAAACGGTCAAGGAGGACAATCGAAACAGCTCAATAGGCCCGTCGGTTTATCATTCGATCGACACGATAATCTCTATGTCGTCGATTTTGGAAATCATCGAGGACAAAAATTCAATATCCTATTGGAAGGATCACATTAGTGACAAGTTGATCTTTTGTGACTTGCTGCTTTTCCATGAAAATAGCACATAGAAGAATGAATGGTGTGCTCATTCACTGCGATAATGATATGCATACGGATATGCATACTTTGTACGGAAGTGGATAACGGTCTGATGGGACTTTGATGTATGTCCTTACGTGTGTGGACTTACTAAATAGAGAAGAAATGATTGAATCCACAGTCTCATACCGTCAAGTATGAAAATGATAATTTGAAGGTTTGGCCAAAATGGTTTGTCGTGTGTGGAGAAGACACTACTGGGAGACTGCTGAATATATTTTCGTTATGTAAACAGAACGTCAGTCAAATCTTTCAAGTTGATCTCGGTCTAAGAAAAATTGCTGTCACTTTGAAATTCTGAGCACACGGTTCAGGACTAGTTTCAACGAATTTTCACATAATTTTCATCGCTTCTATTCAATTTATGACTTCACAACAAAATAATCGCATTGATAAAGGTTGTACGATATGTGAAACTCGAAACAAAAGTGAAATCTTTACCACTATGTTATTGCAAGTATCAATTCTAGCTCAGTTAAGTACATTTAGTAATGATCTATAAGTTTCAAGTAAAATAATTGGTATGTTAGAATAATATTACATTTTCAATCGGACTTTGCTTACTATGATAGAGTTAAGTCGAACATAATCATACTATCCTGAAAATAGTTCATATTGGTCTTGTGGTTATTGGAGCTGATCTCATGTTGAAGGTGTAAGTGTGGGCACTGATTCATTTATTTATCCAGCGCCACATATCAGTAGATAATTCTAATATACCGACACAATTTTCGTTTGGTTAAAATGAGGAATTTTCAGTATTTTGACTATAGTCACGTCGAATCATGCCATCCCAAATTAGTTTGCAGATTTTCTGAAAGTCCTTTAAATTCTACATCTCCTATGGTGTTCCTTATTTAGATAAAGGTTGAGCGAAAATAGTTAGTCTACACCACAAATGTTGACATTGGACAGTTATCTCTGTTCAATCGGATGCAAGATTCGTTGAGTAGATTCTGTATGATTATTCAAATTCAAAATTTGATTTCAGATTCGTCATCAGCATGAAAAGTTGATCAGAAAATTATCATTTGCTTGAATACAAAGTTATTTCAGGTAAAAACCACCTACGGCGTAGCAACAATTTGAAGAATTTTTTCGAATACTTTCTGGTATGTCTATTTTATCACTAAATCAGACACTTAGAAGTAAGAATTTTGGTTTATTTAGAATCTCTGAACACATAGCTTGGAAATTTGCTATTTACTTTTCTGGATTCATGCTTTATCCTTGAGCAAATTGAACTTTTCTTGATGCTGTCGAAAATCGATATAAATGTGTTAAAATTGCCATCATTTATCGGTGCTGTTATCATGACAGGCTGTCATGATAACAAAACGATATACATATTTAGAATCAGCGTATGAAGCTACGTGGATTCATGTAGTTTTTGGAAAAAATTAATTTCTTCAAAAAGCGACCCTGAGGGTCCCCTCAAGGCTTTTTTCGAAAATTTCGCCTGTACCCCTCCCCAGGGTCGTTTTTTGAATAAATATTTTTTTTCTAAAAACTACTCAATTATACGTAGTTTCATACGCTGATTCTAAATATGTAAATTATTTTGTTATCAGGATAACCAATGACGATAGAAGCACCCATAAATAAAACAATTTTAACTGATTTATATGAATTTTCGGCAATATCGAGAAAAGTCTTATTAGCTCAACAATAAAATAAAACCCGAGAAAAGTAAATAGCAAATTTTCAAGCTATGTGTTCAGAGATTCTAAATAAAGCAAAATTCTTACTTCTAAGTCTCTGATTTAATGATATTGCCAGGAAGTCCTTAGTTGGAGCCAGCTTCACGGCGAATATTTTCAAGAAATACTCGAATCCTGACCTAAGATATCCTACGTGTTTAAAAGCAAATTAGGGTGTGGATGTGGGTGTGCACTGAAAAAAAGTTGTCGAACGAAACCTTCGAGATTTCGTGGAGCTGTACTAGACTATTTAGGTTTCCATGGATTTATACGAAATCTGTACAAGGTTCTGTAAAATGCAAGGTTTTGTAATATACTTTTAAGAGTTTCGAAGTTTAAAAGGATTTCGTTGTGAACTATTTTGGATTTGTGATTTACAATAGCTTTCATCATAAACCTTTTTGAGTTTCGCATTCAAAATGGCTTGGTAAAATAGCTCGCGAAGAGAAGGTATGGGTATGGGTGTTGGTAAGTCAGGGTTATGAATTTGCGGTAATTAGTCACGCAAATGAGCACACACATATCCGAACCAACACCCACACCCGGGGTGGAAAGTAATTCAGTCGTTCTTTAATATTCTGCTGTTAAGAAAGATAAAGAAATGTCTGGTTGTTGAAATAGAGAAATAAAATAACATTAATCATGCAGGGAAGTCAATTTCACCTCGTCGAAAATCAAATGCATTTTTTCTGAAGGATTCTTAATTTACCATAGAATCCTTATAACGGCAATCGTGCAGTATGGAAATCGGGATTGAGCTGCTACTTTGATTGTCAATAGACTTTCTTTGCCATGAATTACATTGCATTTTTGACGGGTGGCAATTAATTCAGTCGTTGTTTAATATTCTGTTATTGAGAAAGAGAAAAATGTATAATTGTTGAAGTAGACAAACAGAATAACGTTAATTATGCAGGGAAATCAATTTCATCTGGTCAAAAACCCAACACAATGTTATCAAGAGAAGGCTGGCTTACCATACAATCCTTATAACGGCGCTCTGTCTGTATAAAAAATTCAATTGTTTTTATTTTTATCGTCATTGATTCAATTGTTTCTATTTTTTTCGTCATTGATTCAATTGTTTCTATTTCAGAAAGGATAGTACGGTGCACAAGCGATACATTTAGACAAAGTGAAACAGATAAGAAGAACCATCATCATACATTGTTATTACCATCATCTTCCAGCACTCTGTTAGTCGGTCTGATCAGTAGCGAGAAAGTAAATAATACACAGTTTAGAATGTGAGTACATTAAGAGGATATTTATCAAGTACTGTAAAATTGAAATTTTTATTCCTTCTCTGTTGGAAGACGGTAATAGAACGCATATAATCGGATATGATTCATCCAACCAATCCAATCAGTGAACAGCAACTGCATGTTGTAGTACTCGGTCGTTTTAAGCAATTGCGTAGCAGACAAGTGAGTTTTCAAAAACAGGGACTATTCTAAAACTATTCGTCGTCATGCCCAATGTATAGTCTGTCAACCGGTGGCGTCTCTTGCTTCGTATGAGCCGTCTACTTTTATCAATGGAAGCGATGCTTGTAGCTGTCTGTCGGCTCGGAAGTTTTCTTAATCATGTTAGCCTCTCTAATTTAGTGAGTGGCCTGAGTATCACATGCGTTATTTGAAAAATGCTAAAGTTGCAGACCAGAATCTAAGAAATGAGAAAGAGGCAGTAATGGGAAACAAAATTAAGGTACAATAGTGCATTTTTTAGTCCTCGTCAAGTTTCACAAGACTGCCTATTGATCGTTTCAAGATCATCGTAGCTCTCCAGGCGAATAACCCGTATGATCCCAGAAGGTACTCTAAAATTTAGATAAAGACTACTTATCGCTTCAGGCTATTATGCTGAACATGAATCGGATAGTGGACCTTTACTTTGAATAGAACTAGCCAACAGAGATTCGTACGATGGCTGATGTTAAGCCGAAATTTCTAATTCGATAACAATATGTGCTTTGGTGAGATCTCTTTCCCACACGACACACCAACGTTTATGAGTTGGTTTCATTGTTCATATAAAGGTTGCTTTCAGTAAAAAATTGGTGATGTTTTCTGTTCCCGTTCTCGAAATAGTAGAACAATAGCACATAAATGTAATTATATCGGGCTTGTATTTGACTTCTTAGTGAGAGTATAACTTCAGAACGCTTGCATAAAATAAAGTAACATTTCTACTGGCATTAGAACAAGGTGTATTCTTTTAATTAAGATAAAAATGATCTAATTTGGCTTCTGTTTTCTAAGAACATTGGGCATCACACTGTCACACATAGGAAAAAACAATACGGCCAAAATCTCCAAAGTTAAGTCCATTGTAAAATTTTATAGTTGCACTCTGCACACCAAGTTCCGTGATAAACAACGTTTATCTCCATGTGTGCTTTCGACTAATATATGATACTGGAGGTTTTACTGCAAAACCAAGGCGAAACCCTAACCTATCCAAATACACTCCCCTTCTTTTCATAGTTTCGTTAGAATTTATAGCTTCATTTTAGTTGGCGAGCAAAGAGCCGAAATTATCGTTGGTTCAACGCCTGACCAATAAATCAACGATGTCGCCTGTCCACATCAGTCTCAAAAAAATTTCAAGCCGTCGCCATCTGCTACAGGTGAGTGACCATAACGATGTCGTGCGTACGTTTCTTTTCTCTTTGCTTATAGAAAAAGTTTCCACTGGAGCGTGGTGAGGAAGCAATGGCAAAGGTCGTTGACTATGAGAACAATCCGTTAGCTCTGGAGGTGGGGGGCACAGGAGCGGAAGGGACTACTGACTTAATAAAAGGCAACCCCCCATCCCCCGCCGTCACTGGGGCTTCACCACTACGTCAGATTTTGCCAAAACATCGACCACTGCAAAAAGGAAAGTGAGTATATGTTATGTCGATGATTGTATCGGTTAATCTCATTTAAGATGCTGCCCGAACGTTGGTTGGCCATGTTTGCCACTATGCACATACTTCAGCATGATCGGTATTATTCTACTTGGAGCACTTGTTGCTACGCTTGTGTTGTATTTTGCATATTCGCCTACAGCAGCGACAAGTAAGTCTGCATAAATATATTTTTGGGTGTGGGTGTGGATGGTGTTCTTCATCTTTACTCGCACCCACACCCACACTCAAATTTGACTGCTGTCGAATTTTGAAGGAAGTATATATTTCTAAGTGAGATTTTTAATGCATGTCAATCTACAGGTGAAAAACTTGATTCACGGATAAATTGTCTATTGGCAAGAAATATTCTATTATTGAGCGTAAATTCTGTAGAATTTGTTTTATTCCGTTAATCACTGTCTGTGTGTGTATCATGAGAAGAAGTCGACATACTACTATCCGTTCGAAAATATAAGGCCAACGGTTGTTTTTTGGATAATTTTTAATTCGAACAAGATAGAGACATGTAGTTTTTGCCGCTGGACACAACAGGGAATGTACCGTTTTGTCTCACTTTCTTTACGATCTCTGCTAAAGCAATTTGTTTACAATCTTTGGGCGTGAGGGAAAAGACAGGGTTTTCGTAAGTATATTCACGTTTGGTCACTTGTGCGAGAATGGGAAGTGATACGCTAGTCTTGCAGCCTAGAATGATGCATACCAAACGTTTCGATGAATTTAAGCAATCAAGTTTGCTCTTCTGTTTACTATTTTTTACTCTAGTGTTAGTTTTTATTCTGCCAATTCGTGACATTCACTCTCCACTACGAATATCAATTTTTATTCAAAGAAAATAAATTAATATTTATTTATAACTGTAGTGTAAATGCAAATCATCATTCTCTTCATCTTTTAATGAATGTCTACGTTTTCGCCCCTACCTGTTTGCTGGTGTGGGTGTGGATAGGAGGAGGGCTCAACGCGTCAGTCTACTTTCGTCAAGCATTCACACCCACACCCTCTGTATGTTTTACCAGAGTTGTTATTATATTTTGCTTTTGACAGAATATTTATTAATTGTCTCAGATTTTGCTCAATTCAGCAGCACCATGAAATATGCTGAAATTTAGAGGTGCATTCCTCGCAGCAGATAGCGTGTCACCAATATGAGATGACCTCAACTCTGATGCAGGATGATGGTGCATGTCAGATTTTTCGGATATGTGAAACAAGTGATAGAAAAACTGATTTCTATATCAATTGGTATAAAGTTACAAAAACCTGATTGCTTTAACTATTTCTAAAGTTATAGCTTAATTTTCTCCAGAATGTAAAAACATACTATAGAAAACTAAACAGTTCAGTAAAAAAAATAACGCTCTGGCAAATAATGAAAATAAGAATCCATTTCAGTATTCCAAAAAGCGTCATAGAGTGAACACTGTAAAAAAAATCGTAGAATACTAAACCCAAAAAGGGTTGATGAAAGTGCAACGTATAATAAACCATTTTTCCGTTTTTGAAAATTTTCATAAACCCTAAAGGGTATTTTCCACATAATCATAAACCCTTTAAGGGTTTATAAAAATTCTCGAAAACGGAAAAAGGGTTTATTATACATTGCACTTTCATCAACCCTTTTTGGGTTTAGTATTCTACGGATATTTTTTACAATGAATAAAGCTATTAAAAGAACCTAATAGCGTTTTTTAACAACCGATGTTCCTAGCGGCGACAACAACCGCATCAACGGCAACATCCACGACAACGACATCAGCAACAACCACAACAACAACAACCACCACAACAACAACCACAACAACAACAACAACAACCACCACCACCACAACAACAACAACAACAACGACAGGCGAGTAGAAACTTTCTTATTTTCAAGGAAACGAATAAAACAATATTCTCAGTTAGTGTGATGAGCTATTACAGATTTGGTTGCATGGTTTTTATTCTAGCTAGGACTATTATAATTTATGAGAAAGTAATTCATGAAGTGGGCTACCAGTTTAAGTTCTGATGAGCTGGAGATGTTGATAAGTTCAATGCATATAAGCTGAAACTATTAATCAGTTCCTGTTCATATATAACTTAGTCACAAGTTCCATGTCATGTGAATAGTAACCGACGAGTCGCTCATATTATTTGCTGTGAGTCTTGCTGTCCAAGGAAAGAGAACATTTTTCATTGCTTGCCTTAACATCTTTTGGTCACTGACTATATATCAGATTTCGATTGACTAATGCACGATGCGATTGCTCGCCATTGGCTTGTTCCAACATTCGGGTTGAGCAAATTTGATTCGATGTGTATGTTGGTGTTGATCATTGTTGGAGGCGTATTGTTCTATTATTTCACTGTATTTTATCGCCTTGATATGTATCACTCGTTTAATCGAAAATGATATCATGTTGAACCATTTAATATTCTTTGATTGTGGTATTGTTTTGTAGATGCTTCTACGTTCTAATTAGTCTAAAATGCTCGAACTTGAAACCGTTTCAGTCCGTTGTTGTGGAATAAAAGAAACATTCCAGAGATAGTACGAAAATCTTGAATCCTAACTGTATAGAGAGCGAATGCTTCGTTAATCGATATTTTCCATCGAACGAGAAAACGTTTTCGTAATAGAATGAATTTTTCTGCTGAAAAAGTCGAACATTGATTTCGTTACTTTTTCGACTTTTGGGTGTGAGTATCGATGTGTCGGGCTAGTGTCTTATATCATCCATCCTTCACACGCACTCGATAAAATGTTTGTTTTTTCATTTTATTTGCTCACTCAACACATCGATGTCTGAAGCCGCCAATCCCAAAAATATTAGGCTCTATACCCTTCCTATGAAAAGTTAGCCGATACTGACGTTTAGCACTATAATTCCTTTATAAGGGGGAAAATACAAAATACTCTATAAAATCTGTAGTAACCTGCATGTCAACAGATCCTTGAAGTTTTTCATGTGCTACTTATATATGTATATATTTCTCGGACTTGACTCTAAAATCCAGTTGCCTTTAAAATTGAAAAGTCAACTAGGATGGAACTAGTGGTGTGGGTGTGGGTGTAGTTATTTGCTTAATCCACACGTCCACTCACACCCACACGTCCACCCACACGTCCACCCACACCCTCAGTATATAAAAATGTCTAGATGTTTTCTGTATCTATTACTAATGGATTCAAGAGTTTCTTGTTGACAATAGTTATGTTTTTCTTCAATGTTCATTTCTTTGTCTAAACCTCATCTATTGAATAAAATGCTATTTATCATATCAATAACAACCTTATGATTATACATTTTAAAGTCAACTAGCTCCATCCAGTTGACTCTTAAATTTTAAAGGCCACTGGATTTTAGAGTCAACTCCGACATATATATATATATATATATCAGGGGATAGAGAATTAAAGTTGAACAAAAATAAGCTATATGGATATAATATAATGGGTATGATATGGGTGGGATTTTCAGTTTAATTCTAACTAACTAATTGATTCACCCACGCCTTTATTTGAAGACCCTCGTCGACTTACCTTATTTCATCGAATAGAGCTGAAGAATATCCTAGTTGGCCCCATCATCGCATCACGTCACAGAAAGGATGGAAAATGATAGAAGTGGAGTAACATTGCGTACGTTTGAAGTAAAACGAACAGAAGTCAGGCGATATCAGTGTTTTTTTAAAACGTTTCGAGACGTTTACCGCAGAACGTGCACAAAATAGATCTTTTAATTGTGCGCTAGACTGTCGAAGATTGCCAAAACAAGACTTGATTATTCTATGTGTCGGTGAGATTCGAACTGAAATAAAGTTATAAAGGGGCAATAGGATGTGACTATAGGATAGTCTCTTTAAATGAGTACATATGTGAAGAAAAGCATTTATATTTGATAGCCTGCAGTTCCATGTTTCTTACTCAAACTACTTACGCAACTGGCGTTAATCCACACTCAGTAGCAGTAGTGGATGTGAACAGTGACAATAAACCCGATATTATTGTCGCAAACTATGGTTCGAGCACCGTCGGTGTTCTCCTCAACAATGGCAATGGCATATTTCTTACTCAAACTACTTACGCAACTGGCGCTAATCCATACTCAGTAGCAGTAGTGGATGTGAACAGTGACAATAAACCCGATATTATTGTCGCAAACCTGGGTTCGAACACCGTCGGTGTTCTTCTCAACAATGGCAATGGCACATTTCTTAATCAAACTACTTACGGAACTGGCTCTCAGCCATACTCAGTAGCAGTAGTTGATGTGAACAGTGACAATAAACCCGATATTATTGTCGCAAACTATGGTTCGAGCACCGTCGGTGTTCTCTTACGTTGTTGAAACTTATTCATAAACTAAACTCTATATATTCATTAACATTTCACTACTAGATTAAGGGTGTGTGTATGTATTGGAGGAGGACTCGACGTATTAGCCTAACTTTCCTTAAGCAATCACACCCATTCACTCACTCACACTCACCCACTAACATCCTATTTTATTTTTATCGAAAAGAACAAATGTAATAATCCGCTGCTTACTCTTTATTCATTTATTTAAACAAGATAAATATACGTAGGATATCTTAGGTCAGGATTCGACTATTACCTGTCGCGATTCGGCCAGGAAATGTTTCCAATTGCCACACGCTGTTTCCAAGTACATCTTGAGAAGCTCTATCAGATTTAAACGATTAGTTTTCGAAAATCCCCTTCTATTCAGCCAGAAAACCTGAATTACTGCAAAAAACACGTGCAAAATGCAATAAACAATCGTAGAACCTGTCGCGATTCGGCCAGGAGCAGTTTCCAAGTGAAGCGTTGTGGTTGCAGATAGAACTCGACCTGCTCTATCGAATGTACGTCTCAGTTTTTTCAAATATTGCTTCCATTGGCCTAAATCACGCCTAAAACCTGCATTTTGCAGATGGTTTTAGCAAAAGCAGTCCCGATACGGCCAGGAACAGTTTCGAATTGGCAAGTGCAGTTTCCAAATACATCTCGACAAGCCCTATCTTCTGGGATAATTTTTCTTCGAAAACACTTCTACTATGTGGACCAGAAGTCTGAATTACTGTTTCATCAACACAGAAAATTCATTTGCTAATCCTAAAAATCGTCGCGATTCGGCCAGGAGAAGTTTCCAAATGCAACACTGCGGCTCTAGGTACAACTGAACGTGCTCTATCGAATGTACGTCTCGGTTGTTTCATATATTGCTTCCTTCGACCTAAATCAGACCTAAAACCTGACTTTAGCATATGGTTTTAGCAAAAACCGTTGCGATTCGGCCAGGAGAAGTTTCCAAGTAGAACGCTGCGGTTCCAGATTGAACTTGACCGGCTCTATCGAATGTACGTCTCGGGTTTTTCATATTATATGTAAGTTCCTTTTTCCACTCAGGCTGATGATGGATGATAAACAAGAGAATTTTGACATCAAGAATGGCATGACAGTGCTCATTCTTCAGATTGCTCCTATTGCTCGAAATAATCAACCACTAGATTCTTTTTTCCCTTTCTCCGTACATGTATACGACAGAATGAGAATACACCATGGCATCATTTTTTATAGATAACGCCAGTTTCGATATTACCGTAGGTTCTGACGGTAATTCCTTGTTGATGTAAAAATAATTTCAAAATATTGCTTTTGATATCTGTTATCCACTATTATCAGTAAAAAAGGCTGCTAGAATTTTATTATTATTTTTTTCTGTGAAAAAAGTCGTGAAACCTTTCAAAAAATTAAAACTTTCGAAAGTAAATTCACATGAAACAACTCAAAATATAGTTCAATCTTTTCACGAATATCTCGCCGATAAGAAAATTCATTTCTATCAATATTTTTACTTTTTTTAGCTAACTTTTACCGTATTTCTATTTTCTCACGTAGGATATCTTGGGTCAGTATTCGAGTATTTCTTGAAAATATTCGCCGTGAAGCTGCCTCCAACTAAGGACTTGCTGGCTCCAAGTAGATCTCGACGCGCTCTATCCACTGCAATGTTTCTTTTCTAACCAAGTGACTTCCTTCCGTCGGAAAACCCCTTTTACTGCTAAAAAATAAGACAAAACACTGAAAACACAAATAAAACCTGTCGCGATTCGCTCAACGACTGGCTCCAACAAAAGAAAGAGTGGCTCCAAGTAGAAATCGAGGCGCTCTACTAAACGGTCACTTTCCGAGTGCGATTAAGTGTTTCTAATCCACAGAACTCGACTGGCTACTGCCTGAAACATCCGGCTGTGTTGGTACAACCCGTCGGGATGCCCTTAACGGCTGGTTCCCATGCTCAAATGATTCGGAACAAACGAATTCCGCAGTCATTTTCGTTGGAATTGCCAGTCTTCGCTTCGGAATAGTTGCGAATCGAAAAATCGTGATGTTAGCCTAATTGATAATTCTTTGGAGAGATGTTGGGAATGTCCTACTAGCTACCTGACGTGAACGTAATAGCCGCCTCTAATGAGTTGAATTACATGCGATTTGATTGATGAAGAGAAGCACGTTAAACAAGTTGGTAATTAGATTCTTTTCCGCTTCGATTTAGGTCTAATTGTAACCGTCATATAATGATTTTTTTAATATTCGCCTTAATAGTCCTCACTCCTATTCTTATCTTGAAAGCTGAAGGAACCGAAAAAATCATCCTATTTTTTTGTGCACTACAATTGAGTGCATCCGATGTGTTCACAATCAATGCGCGACACGTTTGTACCTAAGCAGTATTCGTTAAGGATGAACAGCAAGTAATAATTGTCTTCATTCTGTCTATCGATATATAATGGACGACCAATCTGATTTTTGTTCCATTCTGTCTATCGATATAACAGGGACGACCAATCTCATTTTTGTT
>CAJNYU010002413.1:0-13509 GCA_905331475.1 Rotaria socialis | reverse complement strand
ATAAACATTATTTAAATAACTCAAATCTTTTCTTTTCACTTTACTTATAAATAATTTCATTTGAATCAAACATATTTTTATGTTAACAATAAATAATTTCATTTGAATCAAACATATTTTTATGTTAACAATAAATAATTTCATTTGAATCAAACATATTTTTATGTTAACAATAAATAATTTCATTAGAATCAAACATATTTTTATGTTAACAATAAATAATTTCATTTGAATCAAACATATTTTTATGTTAACAATAAATAATTTCAAAAGAACTCAAATTTTATTTTCATTTAAATAATACAAAATTTATTTTCATTCAAATAATACAAATTTTACGAAAATAACACAAAATTTTATTTTCATTCAAATCATAAAACTTGTAAAAGTAACACAAATTTTATTTCATTGTGCCAATGAATAAGTGTTACTACTAAGTTATTTTATTTTACTAATATTTAATTTTCAATTTACTAATAAAAAAAATTTATTTTACTACTAAATTTTTTTCAATTTACCACTAAATTTTTTCAAAAAATAGCAAATTTTTTTTCAATTTCAGGAATCAAATATTTTCATAGTAATAAATTTTTTTTCATTTCACCAATAAATATTTTTCAATTTACTAAAAAATTATTTTATTTTACTAATAAATATTTTTATGAGAGTAATTCAAAATTTTATTTTTTCATTTAAATCATAAATATTTTCAAAGCAATTAATTTTTTTCACTTTAATAATTAATATTTTTTGCGATAAATAATTTTTATTTAATTCATATATTTTCATTTAACAAATAAATAAATAAGAGAGGAAGAAACGAAACATATGACGTAATTTTATATTTTAGCTTTTTTCTTTTCTTTGAAGCGAAAAAGTAAAAGAAAATTTCTTTTTTCTGTTCATTTATTTCAAAGTATAGAAAAAGAAACGAACAAAAAAAACCAATTCACAAGTCTTATTCGATAGAAAATCGTTGAATACGATTATTACCCATATCGGCGACATAGAGATTACCATGTCGATCGAAAGACAAACCAACGGGGACGTCGAACTGATTTGCTCCTGCTCCTTGACCATTTTCACCCACAACTACAGTGCCTTGTTTCTTGTCTCCTTGAGTCCAACGCATTACACGATGATTCCATGAGTCTGCTACATAGAGTGTACCCAACGTATCAACGAAGATTCCTTCAGGATTAGACAATTGTGTCAGAGCATTCCCTATACCTTGCCCTCCAGCGACCACAATACCTTCTTTTGCACCTTCCACCCATTTCATTACACGATGATTGCTGTTGTCTGATACATAGACAGTCTGTTGTCGATCGACAAAGAGATATCTCGGCCGGTTGAGTTGATTGAGTCCATTACCTTGGCCATTACCACCAGCTACGAGAGTGCCATTCTTCTCACCCAATTGATATCGTCTTACTTCATGTTTTGCTTCGTCAGAAACGTAGAGATATCTCTGTTCATCCATTGCTACTCCATGACAATAGATGTTGCCGATGAGTATTTCACCTTGTGTTATACCACTACGACGAGACCATCGTACAACTCGTCGATTCACATAATCACAAATAGTGAGACTATCTGTCTCTTCGTCAATTAATACATCAGTTGGCTGATACAATTGATGTAATCCAGTTCCTTGGCCTTTACCACCACCAACAACCTGTCCATTCGTTGTATCACCGTTCTTCCATTGCATGATACGATGATTCCCGTGATCAGCAATAACCACTGTTTGATCATCATCAACGAAGAGACCAAGAGGGTAGTAGAGTTGATTAGTGGCATCCCCATTCCCGTGACCTCCAGCAATAGTTACACCGTTCTGTGCCCATTTGGCATTAGCAGGAATATTAACTAGAAGAGAAAACGTACGAATAAAAGGAGATCTGTCTTTCTCTCTCGAGTATAACTAGTATTTGAAATAATTTCGAAAGTTTCGAGCAAAATTCTTTGAGTAGGTCATTCCTTTTTTTGAAAATTCCTCAGAATAAGTTTTTTCTATACTGGAAGATTATTCTATCGAAAGAATTACACATATAACATATCGTTTTCTCTCTCTCTCTCTCTCTCTCTGAAACTTATTCAAATTCTATATTTTTGTAGAACATCAAACTTAAAATAATTAAATCTAGTTAACCCAAGCAGACATTAAAAAGTCATTCACTCAGAGTTCCAAGTGGTGAACTCCATTTATTTTTTTGTGAAAATTATATAAGAGTGATGTTTGCAAATTAGAACGTATCTAATATTAAGTGATCAAAATGAACTTGCCAATTTTGTATCCGCAGACACATAATATACATTGTAATTTTTTTTATCATCACGTTATTTTCTCTTTCAGAAGTAAGAATGCAACAAACGAGTTGTGATTTGTTCTTTCTGTACAGTAAGTGTACTAGTGGACAAATGATTTCGAAAAGGTCTTTAGAATGTATTTTTATCGAAGTACTTTCTATTTTTCGTACAACATAAAAATCTGAATGATGGAGGATGGTGAGACATGATTCGGTCTCACCGCTGTTTTCTTGCAAATATGAAACTAATTTTCATATAGATAGTGTCATTCAATTTCTTTTATTGTTGCTTGTAACAGTTATTCGATTGTTGGTCTATAGAATCTAATCTAGTTACTTATTTGATTTGACACAAATCCATGTGTGCATTTTTCCCGACTACACTCCATAGAAATTTTCATGAAGCCCCTTTTGCTAATTGCATAACGCATCGACAGACAAAGATTAGAAAGGCGAGATTTTTAGCTAAACTAACGTAGTTTTTGTCTGACGTTGAAAGCGCTGAGTTTTCTATCATTAAAAGATAGAAAAATAAACTTGTCTAAATTAATTATTATGAATCTAACAAAATACTGCTTTTGACATTGACTCAAAAAATAGTTTTTTTCACAATATGAATGTTACTATATATTTGTATAGAATTCTTTATTAATCTATTTAAGGCTGACTAAAAATTAATTGTCTATCATTTAAGCAATCAGTAGAATAAATGAATGATCAGTAAATTATTTGTGTGGTCAGTTATTAGTATACTTCGATTTCTTGATATATTATTTAAAAATCAGTAAATTAGATTAAAGGAGCAGTATAAAAATTGAAATGCCTTATAAGGTGATTTACTTTACTTTTCATGTTTGCTCTTTTGGTCTCTATATATCGTACAGCTGATAAGTACAGCATATATAAATGTACTCGTAGCTTCTCTCTTTCACATTCAGCTTAGCATCAACGAGTGAAAAAGATGGAAGTCGTACAAGTTGCTCAATATGAAAATGATATATCAGACAACGAGGTTCTGGAAGAAAATGATGGAATAAATGGAAATCAAAGAATTCCAAAAAACGATGTGGGGTAGTGTAGACGAGCAGAAGAATCACACCCACACCCACACCCTCAGCTTCTCAAAAATCGCTACTTGTTTCCGCGGAATCATTTTAATAATAACTTTACATGCTATCGAGTCACTGTTGTTTCGTCTCGTCTCACGTGTATTCATTATTTCAGTTAATAGCTAGCTATGAGTCTATTTTCTATGAACAGACACGCATAATAATATAACGACTTATTTCTTATATATGACTCACATGAATATTATAATTCTTTTCGTTCTCTTAAATCTAAGTAGAATAGTTCCTATTTAGAAAATCGCATATTTCTTACTTCTATGTTCTAGAATATCTTTTATTAAATTCTATATAAATTACTCTGTGGCATTAGCAGGAATCTTAGCTAGAACAGAAAACGTATAAGAATAAAAGGAAATCTCTCTGTTTCTCTCGAATAGCTAGTATATGAAATAAGTTCGAAAGTATCGAGCAAAATTCTTTTAATAGATCATTTTTTTAATTCAAGAAAATTCACCTGGAAAATGTTTTCCACTATGGGACGATTCAATAAAAATGAAAAAATTATATTACGAAAACTTTGTTAGTGTCAGTGATTTATCATTCTGCCACTACAAGAGGATTGAGATTTTCTTTTTTCTGTCACATAACATCAGTGATACTGCGCTAGTCATTGACATCCTATACATTTGTGACGTAAGAAAAGTTGCCGATTCGAATTGCGCTTAACTTATTCCAAATGAGTAAAAAAGTAATGTCCTGTATCATGTCTCTACATCCTACACAAACACGTTCGTATAACTCTATGATTATGTCTAGTTCGATTGTGTATGCCCTTCTAGGTCCACACCCTAATTTATAGGTGAGAAAAATAAGAATAGATCAGAGATGGATGCACGCATAGATCGATATCGAACATCTAATATAAGAACATAGACTTATTTTAACTAATACAGTCAAAATGATAAGATGGCTATATAGTCAGAAACAACTCAAATATACTTATTGAAAATTTGAATAGAGAAAGATCGGGCTTCATAGCGTCACTTTATGAACATATAGAACACTATCCAGACTAAGGTTGAAATCCATTCACTATAAATTCTTTAGACATTTTATGAAAAGTTTAGCCCCTTTTCTGCATATATTCATATAATTATAAACAAAATAAGCTGCAGTATCTAATTAACTCAAACTTAAACGAGCAAAATATTCACAACTTCTATGAGAAAACTTAATAGAGTCATCTGGTTTAACCAAAACGATTTGATGAATCAGTTGTAGCTTTTTGTCGTTTGTTCCAATTATCTCAAAATCTCAAAATCAAATTAGTATGAAAAAACTTGAAACAGTATATAATCTAGACAAAAGAATAATAAAAATAATTTATCATTAGCTATCGATGATTGAAAGTATTAGGTGACTAATATCATAATTTTTTATTTCATTTCGATTTCAGTATTTTATGATAGTCTGAATTCACATATATTATTTTGTAAAAACTAATCCAGTCATAGGAAACTCTAAGAAAGATACAATGACCCTAGAGGAACAGGGAGGAGGAAATCAGGAATGCCAGCGGAAACCTTCACATCCAAAATGGAAAAGCAAAGGATACTGATGAGACAAACCGGAAGCACAACGAAACCCACGATTCTGCATCCTGACACAAATATGAAAGATCTACGAAGATCCAGATCGATAGAAAATCATATTTTAAGATCTTTCCGCAAAGAAACGCTGCAATTCGAGCTTGATTTAAGCCCGAAATCGTGATTTTACTAATAAAGATCTTTGAAGTTGATTTGTTCTATTTACCGTAACTAGATGATATTCTGCTGATGGAGAGCACGACACTGATTGTAAATGTTGCTCAAGGAAGATTTATAACAAATTCAAAGTTCTATGTCGACTCTTGTTTTCAATTAGCATCGATTAATATTAGAAATGGGGTTGGAACTTTGAATGCTCACTCATGTGGATAGATTGGCGATCTTCAAGGTGCTCATGTATCGCTAGGTCAGTTTGAAGACTGTTTTAGTATTTCAATACTTTTTTTTGAGCGCTTTCGTTTTTGACATATCTGACTCGGTTGGATTCGGAGAGAATGGTCTTTCTGCGCCTGTGCCTACCTGTCATCTTCCGTTCGTATCTGTGACAGGTGTGCTTGAAGATCTTTAAAATGATAAGATTTGAGTATTTTGTCGGTTTCTAGACTTTCCAGATGTTGGACGTGTAATTTATTGCTTTTTATGGTGTCGGCTTTTTTCGTATCAGATGTTTTTGAACTCTGGCAATTAAATTAATTTAAATCAGCTCACCAGTAGTTCCGTTTACCTAGTTATCGTGCATTGTCGCGTGGGATTATCTGAGCTAAATAATATCTTCCAATTTGAAGACACAATTCAATAATCTATCGTGGTCTCTACTCAACTATTGCTCTCAGCAGTGGGTTGTGAGTTGTGCAATCTCTTACGCGGTATTTTGTATTCAGTCTGTTTGTTCTCACACTGCTGTTAAATTCGTACTCCTTAAAACTGCTTTAAGAATGACTATCATGTCCAATTTAGCCCAATGTTTTGAAGAGAGCCAAAATCTTTATCAATGCTTGTATGGAATTGTAACTTTTTCTTAATATTCCATACATTTGAACATTGAATATACGATTGTATTCTAGAGATTCTTTTGGGAGAGCGATCCAATTTGTCGATTGTAAGGTATTAAAGTCATGTAGTTATAAGGAATACGTTTTCGAATAGATCCTATCGTTTCCGGTTGCGAGATTAAACCGGCAGTGGCGTAGCCAGGAATTTTTGAGCCATGGACCATTTCCCAGCAAAATTTTTTTGAGTATTGGGCAGTAAGGGACAATCATCAATCTATTGGGCGACACTTTTTAAAATTTATTGTCTTCAAAAAATGTTATGTTTATCGAGGTGAAATTTGTTACTTTTGATTAAGAAGATTGGTGTCTCTTTTCTGGCACTGTTTCACAAATGTAACCTTCAGCTTTTAAGTATTTAAAAATTTTATTTAAAAAAGAAGTGTAAATATGCAAAGCTATAATTGTATGAAATAGCGATAGACACTAGGTCTGATCCTAATAAGTAGAGAACTGTTCATCGGACCATATACTTAGTGTAACGATAAATGAGGAGAGCATCTAAATTCCAGGTGGGAGTGTAACGCTCCCGTTCGGATGTGGTCTGCGCGTGGTGTTTGGCCTTGTGGTGCCGTTTCTTCTCGTCGCATGTGTTGCCTTTATCTTTCTGTCCTTGATATTTGTCTTTATCTCTCATTCTCCTTCGTTCTCTCAAATGGATGAGTATTTAAACGTGTGTTTTATATGTAACCGGGGCGGTCTTATGATTTGAAGAGTGAAATAAAGTGTAATACCATCAGCACAGGTATCTCTTCTATCAGAAATCGTTACACTTAGCAACCCATACAACCTTTTTTTATACTGACTGGTATGAAAACTTTTCAAACTGTCGTGCCTTTTCCTGAAAATCTAGCTTGTAAGAATATTTATTTCCTATATCAAACACTTTTTATCGATGTCAAAGGTGATTAACGTTGGAAGAGAATGATACAACTAGTATATATCATCAAAATTCCTCAATAAATTCTTAGTGTATTTCAGTGGCCCACGGTCATCTCAATTTATGCTATCATAAGAAACTAGAGAAGTCTTCAAGATTGTATGTTTCATAGGTTTTTTGTACTAACCATAGTATTTCCAGGATAGATTTCCCACAAATTTCAAAAACAACGAACGATTACGAAAGCGGATTGCACGTGGCACTACTGATCGATGTCTACATCTAAAGAATAATTAATAAAGTTCAAAAAAAGGCAACGTAGAATTTATAGTGCTATATAGTTTTCTGTTCACTAAAAGACGTTAAGTGTAAAAAATACATCGAAATCGACAGTAAAAAAATGCTCTATAATAAATATTATTCGATTATTGCGTTGATTTCAAGATGGATATGACTAATCGAGGAGTTGATTTTCTTGATATCAAGTAAAAAAATATGAGTAATGACTTATGCTGAAATAACACTCGACCTTCTCAAACTATGTCGTTAAAGAAAAGGTCCTACCAGGTGCAACTTTGCTCCTCATTTATGCATTCAATTGTTTTTTTCTTTAAATTCTCACCTAGTTCCTTTAAGTATTTAATTCTTAAGTTGCGCGAGTCATGCCATTACTTATTTCAGCAGTGTTACTCTTAGATAGTTTCAGTTATTTACATTCTAAATAATCTTATATATTCAGGAAAATACATGAGAATCCACCAGCATTTTACGTCAACGATGCTGAGTAGAACAAGGAGTCTTGACCGAAAAATATAACAGCAATGTAATCATTATGTTTATTACTTTAATGAAGCAAATCTCAACCGATCCTTTTAAATGGATTGATTCAATGGCGATAAGCAGCTATTTATTAATAAAACGTCAGTATGATCTTCAAAAATGCACTCGTGTCAGAGCTGTTGGCATTGGACAAATGTCATCATCTGAAAAATTCGTTAGGCAATAAATTTGAAATCGTTGGGCAATTGCCCAATGGCCTTCCCCCTGCCTACGCCACTGTTAAACCGTCTGAAAGAAAATAAAAATGATCAAATCTGGGAGTTGCAACCGAATCGGAAACGATAGCCATAACCGGTCCCTGAATACTACTTCCATGTTTTTGCCGGAATTTCACCGGAACCAACAGTTTCACGCCGTACCGTTTGGGCCTGGGTTAAGTTCACTCTTTTCTATGCGTGCACATTTTCAAATGTTCATTCAAGAAGAACAGCGCATCAAAATTTCCAATAATTTCCCATTAGTCATAATAAACTCATAACCACGAGAACTCTGTTACATTTATCAGCTTATTCCTAAAAAAAGGATATCGATTGAATTTTTAAACATATCTATGGATCATAACCCATAAACAGTTGTTGTAGCACTTAGTAGTCAATAACTGTTTCTGGTGGAGTTATTTTTACCATTCAGAACCTTGAAATATGAAAAATTTAATGATGAGTTCCACATTTTTTAGATAAGATGGCTTTATTAGGGTTCGAACGAGTATTTTTTGATACTACATCCTCAATATCAATGAGTCATGAATTATTAATGATAACATATATATATCGTGAGAACAAAAGAGAAAAATATCGAGTTCAAGAAAAATAATAGAAAAAGACTGAGAACGAGTAATAAACTTTAAGATTTACTCGAAATTCTTAGCCCCCATCACTTTCATTCTTAATGGCATTAGATCTTTTATATCTACAAGAATTATGAACAATCTGCTTAACTTATCAATTAATGAAAATTTCGAGTAAACTCAAAGCAGCCATATTCAAATACTCGACTAAGAAAACGCTATTCGTGTTTATAAACAGATTTTTGAAAAAGCAATATCAATTAAACATTGCATTATGTATGTATATGCTTCATAATTTGTAATCAGGTGTTTCATACCTGTTCCGCATTTCGTTTTATTATTTCGAATTTGAAAAACAAAATGATTAATTATTTTGAAATCCGTGATTTTGGAATGATTTTTCCCAAAGAACGGAGTTTAGTAGTAAAAATTGTAAAAAAGATATCACACATTCGATTTCGTTAATGTAAGATCACGTTTGATTGAATGTTTTCTGATATACAATAGCTAAGATCATGAGATAACAAAAAACATGCGTGTTTTATTTTCAAGCTAAAAGAAAACTAGCGAAGAACTATAATAATGTTGTGCTTCGCATCGCAATAATGAGTTTATACGTTGTTTCCAGGGACGGCGCAAACGGGGGCGGGGGCCAAGTTTGGAAATTTTTGTTTCAATTTTACTCCGATTTGAAGAAAATTGAAGAGATTTTTATTGATTTACTCCGATTTTTGAAAAAAACCTCCCGTTTTCAAGTAACCCCCCTATATTTTTGTTTCTTCGCGTCGTCCCTGGTTGTTTCATGTTTTTTTTCTTATGCCAAAAATCGCATCACTCATGATAAAAGAGAGCGAATTTTATTTATGTAGATTTAGCTACGTGTGCAGAGTCAAATTTCATTAAACGTAATTATATAAATCTGATTAGAAACATTTAAATTGAGTAAGTGAAAAAAGAATTAAGCAAAGCTTACCTAGTGACTGAGCACGGGTTGTAGTTGTAGTTGGAACGGTTGTTGTAGTTGTAGTTGGAACTATTGTTGTAGTTGTGATGTTCGTCACTATTGATAATGGTAGAAAATTCATTCATAAAGGTCATTTAGTTCTATGTCTAACATAGAAAATGATATAAAAACTTATTGCTGTTAAGACTTTACAGTAGTACCCTAATTTGGTGAACCCTAGATTACTGAAACTGGTTCAAGCTCTAATTTGCTATGCAAAAAATAAAAATGGATGGCTAGCGCATATGTTTGTAGATGATACTGTATGGCTGCTCTTTAATGAGCATGGATACAGAAAACTCACAGTCACATCTTCACTCTCAAAATAACTGATGGCTCTTTTACTTGTGATTGGTGGGCAAAGTTGTCGATTGTAAGTCGGTACTGGATAACAAACAGGCGAGCTCTGACATCGAGGATGATGAACACATCTATGATCAGGTTCATAACAAAGATTGTTGTAATCGCATTTAACTAGTTCAGAACACTCTACTAAAAACTCATAGCTGCAAATGCCGATGTTAATAGCGCCTGGAATATGTAAACAACCGCAGTCAGTATTTGGCGAACATTTAGCATATTGAGCGACACCATGGCATATTTGAGATTTGACTTGAACTAGCAGTACACTAAATAGAAAAAAAGAACAAATCTGTAACGCTTTAAAGAAAGATTTCTCGATGTTCAGTCCGTAGAAAAATAATAGAACTACCTGCATAGAATGAGTAAGAAACAGGAGATTGTTTTTGTAGACATCGTCTTCTTTAAAATGAAATGCAACAGCAATAGTGCAAATGTTTTTATCTGATGAATAGTTAATCTTTCACACATTCACTGAAAGTGAAAAAAAACGACTTGATCCTTCGATCATTAGAAATTCGATATCGTTAATCGGTCGCTTTCTTTACAATTTAGCATTGCTCGGGAAACTAATCCTGAAAGCAGAAAAAAGTCCAATTAAACAAAATGATCGAAGCAGCTCGTTTCAGAATGTGTGCGTGTGAAGGACTGAATGTAAGTCCCATCTACTGGACCTTGTCCCAGTTGACTTAGATATTTTAGACACAACATTGGATTTTAATATTCTAAAATACATGTTTTTCTGAAACAAAATTATGTCTATAAAATTGATGACATGCCATTTCAATTGGACACAATGAGCCATAAGATTATAAGCGATATAAAAATATGATGATTGTGCATTAGTAAATAGACTTTGACGTTGGTTTTCAATTTAGCATGGCATAATCGTTGTCACTACAACTAATCACTTCAAAAGTACGAATGATAAGACAGATTCAAGTTACAATTGTTTTTGTCTCAATATTTTATTTTGGGTGTGGGTGTGGGTGAAAATATATATATATATGTTTCTGTAGCTTGTATGGATTTATCTGATCATCATTGAAGTATTTAGTTATTTTTGAGAAAAAAGTTGTTTTTTTTCGTAAAAAAATTATAATCGAATATGGCCACAAAATTTATACTTATCTGGTTACTCGTCATCAGCATCAGTAATATTACCATGTACTTGTTGTCATCGAAATCTCAAGAGAAAGTCATCCATCACTTATTGTATATTTCGACATCATTAAAAAGAGGTTAATTCGAACTATTTAGAATTATTAGTGCATAGTTCAACAAGCAATTAAACCAAAGACATTGATGCTGAACAAAGAGAAATAATCGTATCACCATTTTATTTCTATGGGATCTCCTTACACGAAGGATAGCTACTGAAAATTCTTCGTAGATTCCCATCAACCTACTAGAACAACACCTTTCGATTAAATAAAATAATTGTCAAATCTTTTTTTTCTAATGACATATCAGATGTGAAAATGATGGCGGAACATTGAGATGTGAAACGAGATAAATGATTTTTGAAAATGATTGCACAACTATAATATTCGTTAAATATAAAACAATAAACGTCAATGGAAGATAAAATGTTTTTAGCATGAATAAGCATTTCTATAATTTGAAATTATACACGTCTAAATAAAGTAAAACTTTCTTTTATATCGATCATATGAACCTTGAGAAAAATCATTCTATCCATTTTTTGCTACTGCGATTCTTAAATATTCAATGAATCATAATTTAACGTATAATGTGCATAATATGATTATTCTTAAAGAAAACAAACGAACAGTATCTCTGTGAATTTGACAACTAGTGACTGAATAACAACATGAGAACCGGAACGAACATATTTCCTGATCAAAGAATATGTCTTAGTAATATTGTTTGAAATGAAAACAAGATTGGATTTTTTTCTTCAATTCTATTGAAATGGAAAAAAAAGATTAAACCAACAACCTAAAAGCTAATTGCTTTGTTGCAAAATATGATGTAAAACATCCATTGCACCAGTTATCAATGTTAGTTTCGAAAATATATGACTTTACTATTTTGTCGAACATAATTCAAAATATAAATCAAATGTGTGTTCTATATTCTAGATCATTTGTGATCCAAAAAATCTTTCTTAACTACTTAAATGCATCTTAAAATGAATGAATGCTTACTTATCAAGTAATGAAGTTATGTGGGGACTTCGATCAAAAAGTAGGTATACTAATGCATGAGTTAAGTTTGAAATAATTTCCAGAAACATTATCGTCATTTGTTCAAGTGCTGATTTACGAACACTTGCATCTATTTTATTACGATCAGTAAATATTGTACAAAAACGAAGAAAACTTTCACTGTAAGACTAGAATTATAGAAACAAAGAAAAAGAAATTCTATCATACAATTTACATTAACATATTCTTTTGTTAAGATTTCTGTATTAACAAATAGATCAAGTAATTTGTCGACAGGATAAAATTCATCATGTAGTCTTATACTATATGAGTATTTGCTTGCAGATAATCAACACATTTACGATAATCTGCTGTTCGAACACTAAATAAAAATATATTGATCAATGGATAATGTTTTGGATTCAACAAAAGTTATTTTTCTACTTTTAATTGTCGTAAAAGTATTGCAATATTCATTTGATACTTATAATTTTGATTGAAGAAGAAGATGAAGAAGAACAGCTAATCGACATTAATTCGAAATTTGAGAAAAATATAATTTAATATATATGATCACGACCGATTACCTGATTCATGTGTCATGTATTGAATTAGAACATCAAGTGAAAAATTCTTTTCAGATAAATCACATTTCAAATTATTTGTTGAATTAAAATCGAAAAATCATTCAACTTTCTCTACATTTTTGAACAAACATTAATAAATCATCTAACTAATTCTAAATTGAAAATAAATCAAACAATTTGCTTCACTGCTTTTCTTATTCAATTATTTATTTGATTTCTATTTTCATCCATAGTTAAAATCTGATAAGCTGCTAAAAATGAACAACAAATATCTTTATCAAGTTTTTTAGCTGTGGATCAATTGTCTACTAAAATAAATTCTATAGAAACAAAAAATTACCTCCTCAGACCATTCTATTGTATGTAAAAAGGTTGAAAAAAACTATAGATTGTTCGACTTTGAAGTGCATCATTGATTGGTAATTGTTGTTTAATTAATGAATGTAATCGACAGAATAATATGCAAACTAAAACATACAGAAAATTAACTTTAAGAAAATTTCATGTTTTCGTATCATACATACATTGTTGTATAGAGTTATGTTTGACAAATAGATCTAATGTTTCGATAATAGAGCATAACAGAAATCCAATATGTCAAATGATGATGGTTGATCAACTGGTGGAGATTCATCGTCAGGGACGGCGCGAAGCAACAAAAATATAGGGGGGTTACTTGAAAACGGGAGGTTTTTTCAAAAATCGGAGTAAATCAATAAAAATCTATTCTATTTTCTTCAAAAATTGGAGTAAATTAATAAAAATCTCTTCTATTTTCTTCAAATCGGAGTAAAATTGAAACAAAAATTTCCAAAGTTGCGGGGAGAAGGCCCCCCCCCCGGG
>CAJNYU010002412.1:0-32809 GCA_905331475.1 Rotaria socialis | reverse complement strand
AATCGATGCGATTTTATGATTCGAAGAGTGAAATAAAGTGTAATACCATCAGCACAGGTATCTCTTCTATCAGAAATCGTTACAGTTACTACTCATTTATTTGGTTTTTAGAACTTTTATATCATATTAGTTGATGCGTAGTTGGAAAATCAACACAATTGTTAACAAAATGCCAAAGTGGTTGACAGCCGCAACTCAAGGTTGAAAAGCAAATTCTTTGGATATTCTTCGATGAAACACGAAACATTACATAAAGGAATGCAAATATTGTATCGCACAGAGAGTTCTGACGATAATAAGACAATGTTATCGTACGAATATTATAGTCATTTTGAAGAACTATTTTACATGGATGATTATATTGCCTCGTTGTCACTGCCAAATAGTTTATCAATTTCGGATATTCAGTCGATATGGTCTAGAATCTTAATAACTAGTAATACCTTTAGCACTAAGAGAATTTCAAGTATTAATATTTGTATTATGCTGTTTTACATTTCAACTGAAGTCAAAAAGCGGTTCAGCATAGATGACAACTTGCAAACTAATCTTACTTTACATTCTCGGATACTAAGACCAGCTGAATACTGCTATAGATATCTCAAATATCATGTATTGCGATTAATTACTGACGACAGTATAGGTATGCCCACTATGCTTGATCGATGTTATCAGTATTATCAAGGACACCCGAGAATGCTAATGGCTATTAGACGATTTGCGCATAAATATCGATCTGGGAATGCATTACATTGGTTCACCAAGGACACGTTTCTTTATCGATTCATCAATAAAATACTTCGTTCAGGTGATGTGGAGTTCTTTCACAATCTACGTTTCTATATTGCTCATTTAAGCTCCCAACTGATGGAGCTCAAGTGTCAACAACAAGAATTTATGAAAGAAGTTACTGTTGTGTACCGTGGACTTAGACAATCAATGGCAGAGTTAGCAGTACTTAAAAGTTTAGTTGGCAATGTGATTGTCACCAAAGGGTTTACATCAACGAGTCGAGATAGAAGAGTTGCACTTTTCTTTGCCGGTGCTAATGAACCACAAAGTATTAAATCAAAGCCATTATTGTTCGAAATCAAAGTAGATCTTAGCTTACCATTCGTGATAGCTGCTGACATTACACATTTGAGTTGCTTTCCCGAGGAGCAGGAAGTTCTCTTTGACAGTGGAACAAAATTTAAGATTGAAATGCTGACGTTTGATTCGTCAAGTGGTGTCTGGCTGTGTAAGCTTCTCACAACGAATGAACCATTGTCGTCTATTCGATTACCGATAATTCCATCCATTGAGATCTATTCTACAAAATTGTATCCATTCACTAATGAAGAATCTGGTTTGGATCAAAAGATGCGGTATAGGCGTCGTCATAAGTTTGATGCACATATAAGGGAATCATCCGATAACGAAGTGTGGCACAAATCTACAACCCTTTCATGGATGGTAGCTAGCCCTATCGATTTTGCCCGTTTGTGTCATCAGAAAGGTATTCGTGATTGGCAACAGGGGCAAGTTCGCAGAGCTAAAATAGCATGTGAAAAAATATTTCCCAGTTACGTACAGAACGCTGCCGATCAATTAGAGCTAACAAAACTTCTGAGTAATCATTGTTTTCTCCTTTTTAAGACGGGCGAAGCGAAATGTGCTATTGATTTAGCCGAATGAGCACTTAATATCTATCTTCAGCTAATACCTTCAGAATCCTTAATTATTTCTCGTGTTTATCGTACTTTGGGCCTGATCTATATGGCTGTGGGCCGAATCGAAGATGCGCTTTTATGTCATCAACAAGCACTCCTTCTGGATGAGAAAATTCGACCCACGGCAAAGTGGAGTATGGTGCTGACATTACGTAATCTTGGACTCATGCATGATAGTCGAGATGATAAAGCACAAGCAGCGAAATACTTTGTGGCAGCTTGGAGGGCTTTTGAAGAGACCAATACTTATTTACTTGAAGTACAGCCTATATTGTGACTTTGGTTCCCTATTTTATTGTATAATCTATAGTGCCTAATATATAACAGCAAATAAAATAAGTTTCTCTTCGAAACATTGCGCCTTTTCTGTTCTGCCCATGCACTCAATACGAATTCATATTACTACTAACTGAAAGTGTGAGAATTGAGTGGGTATGAGTGAATACCATCGTAGTTTGATGGGCATAATTACTCGTTCATTATTATCATATTCATAGCTAAATGAATTCTATGAAGTCGCTTTATTTACCATGAATATGATTATCAAACTAATTACGAATTGCTACAAGGTTCAAGAAGCATCGTGTTCAAAATTCTATGTTGTTATTAAATCAGAGTTAACACGCAGATCATCATCAATCAAAGTGTGACAGACAAAAATATCGAAGCATTATTCATCACCGATATGGAATTGACCTAGGACTTTACAAAATGAATTTTCAGTAGTCGATCTATTTCGTTGTACGACATTGTGTTCGTTAACAGATTGCTTTAAGAGTTCCTTTTTGTTAGCTGATCTTCATGAATACAGAGAGCATTCATTATTAGTATAATAATTAGAAATATTTATCATACTCTAAAAGTATCAAATAGATAGAGTCGCTCCTGTTTTATATTTTTTTGATGGGCTAAATATCTGGAAACTGATATTCTCCATGGCTGAAATTTAGCACCATTATTAAGTTAAGAAAAAAATCAGTCGAGTTTACTAGAATTAGAAATCGAGATTAATATCACCATCTGTTCATATTAGTAAAAAGTAAAAAATTCCGTATCTCAGTACGAACATGTAATAAGGACAAAATCTATATAATATTTGTATCAGGGAAAGAATAGGTGATATTCAAGTATCTGCAAAGTGTTTCATATAGAAGAATGAACAGTATTATTATATTAAATTGTTAAGATGGTCGACGAGATAGAAATCCAATATTGATCATATATTCAATTGATTTTATTAGATCTTGCTCTGTTACGTCAAACCAATCAAGATTGCATTTCTCCTTGAGAAAGTCTTTAGTCATTTCTATTCGAACACCTGATTTTCTTTGTTGAAAATTACCATTTGTGAATACCATCGAAGCAATGTTCTCTCTCATTCTCCATGCTTGACTATTCTCTGGTAGATTCTTCAATACATATTGTTTCCAATTGTTCTGTTCGATTTTTTTCTTTACGACACCAGGTAATCGTTGAACAAGTGCATCGTGAAGATGCGAGATACTTACACCGTTTCCATAGAAATTAAAACAACGTCCACTACTATCAGGATGCATCGCTAAAGAAACAATAGCTTTAGCACAATAATCTACTGGTATAGAATGCAGTTGTAAATCTGCATTTTCAACCATACATTCCATTTCAACTTCAGCGAGTAATAACAAATTGATAAAATCAAGTAGATTGCTATAACCTGTTTGTGTATCAGCAGAAATTGTACAAGGTCTAATGACAACAATATCGACACCTAGCATTGACGCAGTATGTAATATTTGTTCAGCAACAGCTTTCGATTGTCCGTAACCATCTTTGAGATTCATATCATTCGATGTCAATGTTATCCATCCATTTGAATCTTCTTTGAAATTAACTGAAGCAGGTAATGCAGCTGTCGAACTTGTGTAGATGAGTCGAGCATTGGATTTCACTGCAAACTTCAAACAATTTAACGTACCAACAACGTTCGGCTGTTTCAAAACTTTATAGGGTACTTGTAAATTAACAACAGACGCATTATGATAAATCAAACCAATTTGTTCCGTTAATTTATTGTAGACATCCTCAGTTAACCCAAGATTTTCCTTCGAAACATCACCAACGATACATCGAATTCTTGACCAATCAATCGAAGAAAATCGTTCAGACTTTTGTAATTCTTTTTTCAAACGTTCCTGTGCATGTTCAGCATCATTCGCTCTTATGAGACAATAAATCAAAACGTTACTGTTTGTTTTGCTGCTAATTTCATTGATAAGTAGTGAACCTAAGAATCCCACACCGGTTACTAAGATATTCGTTTTTCGAATATTTGTTGACGTTTCAATAAGATTTTTGATTTCATCAGGAATCTGATATTCTTTTTGCCAATCAATATCGATTAAGATTTCATTGTAAACCATACGCTTTTTCAGTAGGATCTCTTCGAGATGATCCAATTGATAATTGTATACAGTAGATGGAACGAGAGGTATATCACGTTCATGATACAATTTACACAAACGAGCCACAGCTAATGAGTCAGCGCCAATTTCTAAAAATGTGTTTCTACCATTGACAAGTCCTTTTAATGGTCTATTTAACACATTTTCTAATATGTTTACAAATTCAATGTTCAAATCAAGATTTTTTGCGTGCTCTTCAAAATTTTCTTGATGAAACAGATCATTTTTAACTTGAAAATAATGTTTTAGTAATGCTGCACGACATTTTTTCTCTTTCATAAGACCATTTTTATCATTCCAAATAATGGCTCGCTCAATGTAAACGCATTGTGGTATTTCACATCCACGTAAACCACAATGGGCACCATAAAATCGAATCAATTGTAACATTTCAGATTCATTCAATGTTCTACCGATGTCAGATTGACAGACAATGACTGCTACATATGCGCAGCTTGAATCCCCAACGACTAATGCCGATGCAATTTCTGGTAGTTGTTCCAAAATATTCTCAATTTTAACTGGAGAAATCCATTCAGCCAATGAATTCTTGATCATTGTACCTGATCGATCGAGCAGTTTCAGTGTTCGTTGATTCAGTATTCCAACATCACCAGTTCTATAGTATCGTTTTCCGTCAATATCAATAAAAGACGAGTGCTTATCGATTCCCAAATAACCAGAAATCATCCGAGGCGAATGTATACAAATCTCACCTTCTGTTTCTCCATCTAGATTCAAATCAGGTACGGGTATCAATTTAACATCGATACCTGGATAGAGAACACCATCTCGAGAAATATTACCACATTCGCGACAACCATACATATCTACAACATCGATTTTCAACATATTTCGAATAAATGATAATATAGACGAAGAAATCGAGCCACCACCTGACGTGCCAGTAATCACTCGACCACCTAAACTTTGTTGCATTTCTCTTGCTGCATTTTCTCGTTGTTCGTCTGTTACATTTCCTGTCAGTTTCCTCAAGTAGGTTTTATACAGAAAAGTCCATATTGCTGGACTTAAGCCAAGACTAGTCGGTTTGATATCTCTTATATCATCCCACATATCTTTTAAATTGGTGAGTCCTCGACTACTACCATATTGTATGGTGCTCATCAACGAGAGCACTAAAACAGGATCAAATGGTTGATAGTCGATACGGATGAATGGAGATATGAGTGTAAATTGATCCTTGGGAACTAGTAAATCTTCAGTGAATATAGCTCCTTTTGGGTGTCCTGTACTACCCGAGGTTGAAAGAATGGCTGAGATTGTATCATTCGACAATGGAGCATCAGACAGAATATCGTTCTGAAGCTTAGCACCTTGTTCAAGAGCAGTTGTCAATGAAATAGAATCTTTTTGAATCGATGTTCCTATTTGAAAATGCTCTTCTTCTTGACTAATTATCATTATTAATGTATTCGCGTTTGGCACTATGATACTTGAAAGTTTATCCAAGTATTGTTCGCCAACAACGATGATAGAAGGATCAATTTTCGATAATAAATGAGTTAATGCGTCTAATGGCACAGCCCCGTTCGTTGGAACAACTACACCTTGACATAAAAGCCCTGCTAATAGTGAAGCAATATAAGCAGGTGAAGTATCAGCTAAGAATATAATGGATGGTCTAATATTTCGATTCTTATTCAAAAGAAATTGTTTCCAATATTTTGCTAATGCATAACATTTCGATGATATATCACTGTATGTTAACCATACTAATTGTCCACCTTCTCGACTTTTGAAACCAACAAACGGCGATGATGCAAACATTGTAAAAGCATTATTAATCAATTCAACAGATGTTGAACCTTGTGCTATTTTTTGTGTAGGCAGAATATGTGGTTCTAATTTATGTGGATGAGCCATGGCCAATTCGTTTAGATTGCACCCGGGACATGTAGTGAAATGGCATGGAGCACAAAACCAGCGGTTATCACCGGGATTAAGAATATTTGTACATACAGCACATATACAAATATCAAGTCGATAGGTAAGTAATGGATTCAATTGACATTGTACTGCTCTAAATAGTCCATAGCTGCCTGCTTGAGTATTTGACCAATCACCAGTAAAAACATAGATCCCTGTATCATCGCATCTACTAATCTTACCTCGATATTCTATGGTGTAGTCGACTGCTACATATTTTTTTATTATCGTCATATTATCGAGCGTTCCTTTGCCATCTAACGAGAACAATAGTAATGGTTGATTGGGTATATCAGCTGAATCATCGAAATAACCGCTACCAAACATATGCCAAATATCATGCTTCTTTCGAAACAATGTAGCACACCACCGTATCGGATTAATAGGAATGAGGAAATCAGCAAGTTCGGCAGCTGGCTCAGATTGGCCAGTCCATATTCCTGATAAAGATTTCGATGCATTGTCTGGTTCACTTATCATGACTACTTTGCCGAACATATTAGAATTTACTAATGATTTCCAAGTTCCATGTAGATAGGTCATACTGGTTGTTTTATCAGCAGTTAATTTACATTGATATTCAAACATCGCTGTTCCATTCATCATTTCTATTAGAGACGCTTCTTGGGTTACTCCGTTATAAGTACCATGTAAAATACTACTCGATGATAATATTGGATCACTATAATACAATCCAGCGCCAAATGCTGATGGATATCGTTTTGTTGGAGTGAAACTGAGAGTGAATTTCAATGAATGTTTTTGATCGACACCAACCGATATCGAAGAATCAATGACTCTCTGACCAATAAATGTCCCAGTACAATAGTTCGACATTTTGATTGGAGTTGTATATTTCTATAAAATCTAAAAATTCTAACTTTATAGATTAGTTTCACGAAAAAACTCCTAGAAATCAGTGAATTTAGTATCAATTTGTGATTCATTCCTTCTTGTTAAATTTTCAACATAGATATAGTTTATGTTGAAATACTGTGATACACATCATTCTACAGTTAGTACTCATGAGTCATTCAATTTATTTCAAGAACGACAGTTGATGTACGAGATATAGAAACAAATTCGAAATGTTACTAATATCGTTCTATTTCTAGAGGATCAGAACTTCGTTTTGATTACTATAGAGATCTACCGAGAAGAATAAGGATATAAAATTCTTTAAAAGAAACGCAATAGTATAAACTGCTTTTTTGCGACAGCGCACCTTACAAATGCGAACAGTCTTCCATCTACGCTGGCAATATAATGTCACCTTTGTAAATTATACGTCACCGATGTTTTTCTCTTCCTTTCTTTTCTTTTCTTTTTTTTATCCGTTACCCATGGTGGCTCGTGTGCCTTTATCGTCGTACACACCTTTATGAAATGGAAAGAAATTTATAAAAACAACGTTGAGAACCCTGCGCAATTCGATCTGCCAGTGTATCTGAATTTATTGGAGATGGAAAACGAATTGAAACAAAATACCTCTTGAAAATAAAAAGGAAAAAAAAAGGTATAAAGCACGAACATAATTGGAGATTAGTTGCATATGATTATGCAAGAATTGCTAGATTGGATCACATTTCTAATAAAATTCAACTAGTTCTTTTCAATTCTTGAATGATCTCGAACAAAAAATTGAAGAAGAATTCATAAATGATAAGTTTTTTTTATTATTTTGTAATTTATTATCTATGAATAATAGTAAATAAATAGGATGAAAATAATAATCTCAAAATTTTTCTTCAAAGTATCGAAAATGACATATTGCAGATTCTCTTTTAATTGCTTCACCCATACTAGATGGTCCACAGAAAAATACACTAACATCTCTGGATGTTGAAGCATTTTCACCTGATATAAATCTATTAAATATTTTTTCCCATGAAGGTCGACCGAAATTAGTTTTCGATTTTAAGCTGGTAAATATATCATGTCCAGCTACTTGTGCGAAAACTCTTGTTGCAAGCTCTAACGGTGCATTACCAATATTGTCCTCATGTTTTATTCCAGTAAAGTATAAATGTAGATCAAGAAAACGTTTCTCATTTGGATTTAATGCTAAATAATTTTCTTGTTCTTGTTCAAATTGACGAAGAAGATTGAGGAACCATTCGAAATTTTTGTAATCCCGATTTACCCAGACGAAATCAACTTTTTGTAATCNCTTGTGCGAAAACTCTTGTTGCAAGCTCTAACGGTGCATTACCAATATTGTCCTCATGTTTTATTCCAGTAAAGTATAAATGTAGATCAAGAAAACGTTTCTCATTTGGATTTAATGCTAAATAATTTTCTTGTTCTTGTTCAAATTGACGAAGAAGATTGAGGAACCATTCGAAATTTTTGTAATCCCGATTTACCCAGACGAAATCAACTTTTTGTAATCGACGTTTTCCGCTCAGACCCGTTGAGAGATAATTCGTGCGATTACAATGTTTACAAATAATAGACGATGCACAAAATTGTGCCATCAGACTTGATAAAATCGATGCATACGGTGTTACACCAATACCTCCTCCGATTAAAACAACATGTTTACAATCAAATACATATCGAGCACACGATGAATAAGGTCCTTTGACAAAAATAGGCTCTCGTTTTCCTTCTCTGACATCTGATTCTGTTCGGAAATTTTCTATTCTCTCAACTTCGACTTCATCTATTTCAGTTTGTTCTAAATTTTGAGCATGAGCGGCGAATTCTTGTGGATGAATATCAGCGTGGGAAATTCCAACTTGATTTTCAAGAGCTTCTTCATCAGACATCTCATCGAAACGTTTATAAACTCGTTTCGTCCAATTACCAACTGCTTGAATATGTACACGAATAAGATCAGTTTCTTCCGGAGCACTACTTATGGTAAATGGATGATATTCATAGAGAGCAACACGTGGCAAATTAATGCTAACATAATCACCAGGTTGAAAACTAGAAACAAATAAAGTTCACAATGAAAACCAATTGTGAGTGTGAGCGTGAGCGTAGGTTTCGTTCTTCTTTCAATTCACGCCCACGCTTCATCAATCACATAAATAATGAATCTTACGAAAAATGCTTTGGTCGATGAATAGTTAAACTGATCACATTCGATTGCTCAATTGTCACCGTATGAATAAAAGTTCGTCCGATTCCACTCGTATATCTTGCAAAAATTGAATACAGTTTTTCAAGTAAAAAAATTGATAATGGACCAACTATCCATTTCTAAAAATAAAACAGATATGAGTTCAATGAAATATACATTGGTAAAATATTTACCCAAAAATCTCTGGCATGAAGAATAAGAAAAACATAAAAAGGTAGATAAAGCAGATGTGTCCAATAGAAAATCTAAAAACAAAATGGAAATACCGTAATAAACTATTTTAGTTAAATTACTCCAAAATGACCGCCACTTCGAACCCACTGCATTGAACAAATAGCCATTGTAACCAAAATAAGAAGTAAAATAATGCCACTCAATGGTGCAAAACCGTTAACCCATCCAATACCAAGATTCATGAAAAACTTAAAAAACAAAAGAACAAATGTTACTAAATTCGAATATTTCCAAAGGAAAATTTCATTACTAGATATGTCACCATGGAATAATCTAAATGTTTGAACCGAAAAAAAATGAAAAAATTTTCTCATCTCTTAAAATTTATATTTTTTGCTTACTCGTCATCGCTGCAATATATGCTATGTGTGCAATAGCATGTAGAAAACACTAAAGCTATAATAACACGACCAACAACTCCATGAAAATCAATATGATCATCGACAGGTATTAGTTTTCGTAGGGCTCTATTGCTTCTAATAAGTAATATCGTTTGCCTAAGCATAAGTACAATTATAAATGCACAATTAAAATTCAGTAGCATTCCACATATTCGGGCAACTACAACAAGACCATGAGATTTCGTAGTAGTTACTCGATAAATAGTGACGTAAATCAGTAGACTAATGTTAATTAGTATATAGAGTATTAACATCATTATACGTGAAAGATTATCTGTTATATAATGGATTGATAATTTATTTTTCTGTTGTTCAAAATTTTCTCGTTTGCAGCAACAGCTTGAAAAAGCTTGTCGAATCTTATTTTTTTTCTGGCGATGGATTAGATAGAGACCTAAAGTACCATTCTGGACTAACCGTAAATTGGCAAAAGCATTGAAGTAATGTAGGATCATTTGATACAATCGAATAGAATTCTTCAAAATCGATTCGAATTTTCTATATGAAGCAAAAGTCAGTAATTTTACGAGAGAAAGTTTTTATTTTTAAATTATAATCCAATTGAAGGAGAATTACAGTTCAGAAGAATTGACTCTCGAACATTCTGGATCAACGTTCAAAATGTTTTATTTGGTGGAAGATTTATGTGAATTTATCAGAGAGAGAGAGAGAGTATGAAGTTGTGTGCTTGAATGGATTGTAGACGATCATAGATTCCTCTCTCTGTTTTAATTATGATACTCTTGAATTACAGTAAAACGACTCATCTTAAGCATCTCTAGTGGAGTATGAATGTTTCAAGAGATAAGAATATCAAAGTACAAAATATTGTTTTTTGCTCATAAAAATTGGCAACAGTTATGTATCACTAGAGACATTTCTAACTGACTCATATTCAGTTGAAGTTGCTCTATCGAAAATTCCTCTAGAATGACTTCATTTCATTGGTCAGAAAACCCGCATTGCCATTTAACGTAGCTGATCAAGATGAAATTTTTGAAGAAGTACTTCAATAACCGTCTGTAATCGAGCTCCTTCAATAATTTGCAAGACCTTTAAAATATTGTACATAAAATTCTGCCATTCCAGTCCTGATCACATAATCATCACCAGCCTCATCAAGTATCATGAAAAATACAAGCGCACGTACTTCTATGGTACCATTTAAAATACGTGTTAATTTTTGTGCTTCAATTTTAGTTAATGTTTCTATATCTTGTAGATTTTCTGCTGTTGGGTAAAGAATGCGTGCAAGACGCCTGATAAGAAATTCTTGAGTTTTAAGTAATTTTGATACTTGTGCGATGGATAGTTTTTCTCTAACTGAACGAGTGCTATTAGGATTTTTTAATCTAGGGAATAATTCTTCTGGCTCATCAAGATAACTTTTTAATTGTATATCAGCTCTTTGACGAGGTGTAGTTTGCAGTTGGTTTAAACTTTCAAGAAAAAAAAAACATTATGAAATAAAATAGATCTTCTTATTTCAGCATATGTACTTGTCGAGAAATCTATTACTGTTCCCGGATGTTGTCTGTAGTAAAGCTGCAGCATTTCGAGCTGATTGATGGCTAACCGTGTCGATATGAGGATGTGTACCTTGTTGAGACGATGTTGTATTAGTAACTGCTGGTTGCGAGACTGGATTCATTTCAAGAACAGTATTTAATGTCGTATGAGTCATTGTCACTAAACTACAGTAGTGATTCTCAAACTATATTTTTACAATTGTTCGCTTTGGTGTCCTACTTGTTATGTATGGTGTGCTAAGGATTGAAGTTTGTTTAAATGATTAAAACGAATATTTGATTTAGCAATATGTGAATAATGATGAATCCAAAATCTAAGATGAGAAAGAGAACACAGGAAGCGGAGCGAATAGCGAGGAAAGAAGCAATCGCATAGGTATATATCGTTGCTATACGATAACCGACCATTACATCATACAATCGTAGGCTGAAACTCATTAGTAGAAAGAAAGAAAAATCTCTTGTTGGAAATTTTAACTGTTGTTGATGACATTGACTAAGGAAGTAAAGCAAGATCACTAATGGCTTAATCAAAATAAAAAGATCTTTTTCTCTTCTTTACTACCGATAAAAGTTGGACGCAACAACAATACCATAAAAAACCGAAGATAATTATATTTGAAATGACTGATTATCATTACAAAGATAAAGAAATCATAAAACTGTAAAACAAATCCAACAACATAAATGATCATGGATATATTAACTCTCGTTGCGCATAAAACGAAGCATGTAGCTTTCTCAGATAGATATTTAAATGGAAGCGGTGTAATGTTAATTGATTACTGTTTGAATAGTGTTTTTCACGGATTGACGTGAATAGATTTGTAAAGTGATAGGAACGTTGAAAAATCCCACAATGCAAAAAATGATCAAGTTATTAGTACTTCTACGAGCTTATACCAGAGTCATTGGAAGCGAGATTATTTCGACAAGATCTGCAACTTAGTTTTATAAGATTACCGGAATAGTCCAGTTCAAACTTGACTCAAACAATATTTTGATCAGCTAAACCAACTATGTCGTTTTCAGATTCTTCATTCGATTGTCTTGGTAATAAATTAGCATTTCTCATTGAAACATACATTTGCAAATTCATATATGAGACTTTAATTTCGTATCAGCTGATTTAAGCAACATCGACTTCACGTAGAATATCCGTGAGCAACTAAATTTTAACTTTGTTGGTCAATTCTGAAGGTAATATAAATTATTTAGAATTAAAAGTGAAGACTGTGTAGCTAGACAAAATCGATCGATGTCGATAGATTTTTGATTATTCGAAATTCAACTATTTTCAATTTCTGCATGATCCCGAAAATTGAATACAATAGGTTTTGTGTTTATTCCAAAAATGAACTTTTGTACAGACTAATGAGAATCTAAAAATCAACACAAGAAAAGAAAAGGAACTTCAAAATTTTTCTTCATAATATCGAAATTGAAATTCCTCGCATTGCCTTTTAATTGCTTCGCCAATAATTGATCGTCCACAGAAGAAGACACTAACATCATCTGCTGTTGAAGCATTTTCAAGCGATATAAATTTATTAAATATTTTTTCCCATGAAGGCCGACCGAAATTCGTTCTAGATTTTAAGCCTGTGTAGATATCACGTCGAGCTACTGGTGCGCATATTTTCCTTACAAGCTCCAGTGGTGCATTATCAACATTTGAAGCAAGTTGCGGATCTGTACAATATAGGTGTATATCAAGAAAACGCTTTTCATTTGGATGTAATGCCAAATAATTGTCTTGCTCTTGCTCAAATCGACGAAGAAGATTAAGAAACCATTCGAAATTTTCAAAATCACGATTTAACCAAATGAAATCAAATTTTTGTAATTTACGATTTTCATTGAAACCATCAGAAATATAATAGACATGACTATTATTTCTTCGAACAAAATGTGTTCCACGAAATTGTGCCATCAGACTGGACAGAATTGATGCATATGGTGTTACACCAATACCAGCACCAATTAAAACAACATGTTTAGAATCAAATACATATCGAGCACATGATGAATAAGGTCCTTTTATTATAACAGATTCTCTTTTTCCAGTTCTCTCATTATCAGTATCATGCATGCGGTAATATTCTGAATATGGGCCATTAGGATATGTTTCTTGTGAATCAATATTACCACGATAAATTTCAATTTGATGTTCGCGAGCTTCTTCGTCAGACATTCCCTTGAAGTGTTGATGAACTTTTTTGGTCCAGTCGCCATTATCTGCTATGTGCACACGAATAAAATCGGTTTCTTCCGGAGCACTACTGATTGTAAATGGATGAAATTCATAAAAAGCCACACGTGATAAATTAATACTTATATAATCACCAGGTTTGAAACTACAACAAACAAATTTACGCATAGTTCAGAAATATCGGATCAAATATAGATATTATCTTGAGAATTTAATACTTCTGCCAGGGAAAACTTCATAATAATCTAATAAAAACTTTCTTCAATCCAAAAGTATGAAAGTTGGATGATTCCTAAGAATAGATCACTTTCTATCAAATTCGTTGTCAAAGAATGAACATTAATATTTGATGTCTAAAAGTTTATTCACACAAAAACAAATGATAACATTTGTATTCGAACATGCGAGAGTAACTTTCAAAAAATATTTTGGCTCACATGTTTTCTTCAGGCAATTACAAAATAATACGATATGAAAATCTGAGTGTAAATCTTGATAATGTAAAAGCGATCACTGTTATCTATAACTGAGAGTCCCCTGACGCTTTTAGCGAGAAAATAGCCAATGATTTGAAAACGGGTCTTCTCCTATCTTTTAGCTTCATCGTAAATAGTCTTACGTAAAATTTTTTGGTCGATGAATAGTTAAACTGATCGCTTTCGATTGATCAATCGTCACGGAATCAATATGAGTTCGTCCTTTTCCGCGAGTGTATCTTGTGTAAATTGAATACAGCTTTTCAAGTAAAAAAATTGATAATGGACCAACTATCCATTTCTAAAAATAAAACAGATATGAGTTCAATGAACTAAACATTAGTAAAATATTTACCCAAAAATCTCTGGCATGAAGAATAAGAAAAACATAAAAAGGTAGATAAAGTAAATGGGACCAATAAAATATCTAAAACAACAAATGAAATAAGCTAGCAAAGCAAAAGTAAATTCTCTTACTTGAAAATGACCACTGCTTCGAATCCATTTCAATGAGCATATAACCATTGCAAGAAGAATAAGTAGTAAAACAACGCCACTCAATGGTGCGAAACCACCTATCCAGCCCGAATTAGTCGTCGTAGTAAACTTTAGAAGAAACAGAACAATGTTATCAAATTCTAATATTTTTCCATGTTAATTAACTTACTATATGTGTCGCTAAAGAATATTCTAAACATTTAAACAAAAAAGTAAAATATGTTTCATTTTTTAAACTTCAAAACTGTTCCTTACCTTTCGTGTTTGCAAAATTAGCTATGTGAGCGATAGTATGCAAGGTACTTAAAATGGCAATAAAGCGTCCAACCACCCTGTGAAAATCAATATGATCATCGACAGGTATTAGCTTCCGTAATAATCTATGACTTCGAATAAATACTATCGTTTGCCTAAGCATAAGTGCAATAATAAATGAACAATTAAAGTTCAATAACAGTCCACAAATACGAGCAAGCAGGACGAGACGATTGTAACGGCATTTACGTGCTTTATAGACAATAACATAAATCATTAGACTAAGATTAATTAATATATAAAGAATTAACATTATAAAACGTGAAATATTCTCGCTTATATAACTGTGTGTGAATATATATTTTAGGTGTTTGTAATTTTTCAATTCGCAGCTTAAACTTGAAAAACATTTTTTAAGTTTACTGCCTTCTGATGATTGATTTGATCTAGGAATCACGATTTGTGATGAATTAACCGTAAATTGAGGTAAGCATTTAAGGAATACAGGATTATTTGATACAAACGAATAATATTCTTCAAAATCGATTCGACTTTTCTATATGAAACAAAAACAATGGATTTCAAACGAAAACGTTTCTATTCAAATTATAATGCCGTTCAATGAGGATGAAAGATCCAAGAACATTGACTATCGAACATTATGAACTTTTGATCCACCTTCCAGATGGTTTATCTAGAGGATTGATGTGAAATTATCAGAGCTCTCAGTAAATTTGATAAGTCGCTGATATTCATGAAAGCATATCCTCAAGATTACCCTCAAAATGATTATAAACTCACTTGATCTAGGTGAAATTTTTCAAGAAGTATTTGAACCGCTTCATGTCTTCGATTTTCATCAAGAATTTTCAAATCTTTAAAATATTGTTGAAAAAATTCTTGCAGCTTAGCGTTGGTTAAATAATCAGCATGATTATTATTATTACAAATTGCTTTGAACAACACAAGTGCGCGTACTTCCATTGTACCATTTAAAACATGCATTAATTTTCCTATCTGGCATTTATTTAAATTTTCAATAACTTCATCGTGATTTGTGTAAGCAAAGAAAATACGCGCAAGACGTTGCGTAATGAATCGTTTACATTTCAGTAATTCTGCTATTTTTTCGAGCGATAATTCAGGGCTGTCTAATTGCTCAATATATTGACGTGAAGTTGTTGTCCATGATTCTTCAGTTTCATTCAGTGAAGTTTGTAATAGTAATTCAATCTTGCATCTATTTGGCATAGTTGATGGCAAAACTTGATCCATTTCTATTGCAGTATCTGATGTTATACGTCTAAGTATTCAAAAAATAATATAGTAAAAATGCTAGAACTGCAAAAATTGTGTGGTTCTTTGCTCTTACTGGTTGTGCATAGTGTGTTTAGTGTCGATGTTTCAAAAATTCAAAAATAAAGAGAGAGTGTATGTTCGGGATCTAAAAGCGCATGAGAAAGCTTAAGCAATATCAATCAACTATAACAGAAATAATAGTATTTCAGTAAATACGATCACCGATTCGAAACTAGGCTAGTCCAAGACAAGTATCTGGTAATGGACTGAATTCTGCATGCATTTATATTTGAAATTATAGGAAGTGATAACTATGATTATGTTGTAGCAACACGCAAGTGTGTCATATTGTTGTCAAAAAATTTTCGTGATTGAAAAAAGGAACTGTTAAGAACTTTTTCCGAGAGATTGCCTGTTGTCAAAGAACAGCTATCATATCATTTGTTTGTTTTTGGATCTTGCATAGGCGGTGGTTAATTTTGCAAGCAGAAAGAATCATTTTATCTTATTTCAATAAACTTATCTTCGTCACCTTGTTTCTCTTTCTGCAATGACAAGTTACCATAGAACCGCATACACGAGTACAACGGAAGTCGGCAATGAAAAAATGCCAGCATTGACTATTAAAAACGATATTGGACATCACCTTCGCATTACAAAAATGTTGCCTTTAAACTACAAATTCGAATTGCCAATATCAACATTTAAATGATAAAGAGACGCTTTATTTAGTAGTATTAATGGAGGAGGAAACATGTTGATGTTGTGGTCAAAATTCAAATCGAGTCAAATTTAAAATTTGCCTGGGCAAAATTCAAATTAGAATTGTTTCCAACAAAATCCCAGGCAAAATTCTAATTTCGATTTTTACTAAAAAAATTCTAATTTCAATTTTCAGGGTGTGGGTGTGGGTGTGCGTGTGTGGGATGTGGGTTTGGATGTGAATCTCTCCATCAACACCGGCACCCGCACTAGAGTGGGGGTGTGGGTGTGCGTGTGTGGGATGTGGGTTTGGATGTGAATCTCTCCATCAACACCGGCCCCGCACTAGAGTGGGGGTGTGGGTGTTCATCCTGTGTCCAACCGCATCCGACACCCACACCCACACCCACACCCTGAAAATTGAAATTAGAATTTTTTGGTGAAAATTGAAATTAGAATTTTGACTGGGATTTTGTTGGACACAGTTCTAATTTGAATTCTGCCTGGACCAAATTCAAATTAGAATTTTGACGGAGATTATATTGGGCAAACTTCTAATTTGAATTTTGCCCGGGCAAATTTAAAATTTGACTGGATTTGAATTTTGACCACAACATTGACATATCAATCAGTGTGAAGCTAGCACGACGGAGCTAGCACGATGAAACAGAGATTCAACTATAAGTCTTCTCAGGAGTATTGCCGGCCCATAAAAACCAGACCTTTCGATTCAAAATTTAATGCTGGATCGGATGGTGATACTTTTATTCCCCGGCAATACTTAGAAAAAAATTTTACCTACACCTTTGTTTTCTTCTAAATAGAACAAGAAAAACCGGATAGAATTTTCTCAAAGTATTGTAGGGGAATAAAAGTATCACCATCCGATCCAGAATTAAGTTCTGCATCGAATGGTCTGGTTTTTATGGGCCGGCAATACTTCTGAGAAGACTTATAGTTGAATCTCTATTTCATCGTGCTAGCTCCGTCGTGCTAGCTTCACACTGATGACATATCGTTGGTTTTCATACGAATAGCGTTAGTGATGTAACTTACTAACGCTAAACGAAGAATAAGATGTTCTTCTAGTCTAACTGGTTAGCACATCTGCCCGGATAGCGGAAGATGTGGGTTCGAGTTCCACGAAGTTCACTTTTTCTTCGTTTGGTCACATAACATCAGTGACATTCCGTGTCTCTTTCGCTCTTAATATATCTCTCTTTCATTCCTCATATATCCTTTTCATTCTATACATAGTAGAGCTAACAGATTCCATCTAGAATATAGATTAATCTCCTGCATGCGCTGATGTTGACAAATTTTAAAATCGATTTTAAGAATTTAATTAGCATTCGGTATGCACTTTCAAATTTTCTTATCCTATTTCATTGTTAATAAATTGACATCGAACATTGAAAAAGAAAACATTTCTACGTTCATATATGAGACTGAAATTTCGTACCAACTCACTTAAGTAGTATTTGTTAGATGTAGAATACACATGCAAAGGCAGATCTAGATTTAATTGATGATATATTTTATTCATCTAGCCCGATATGCTACAAACAATTTAGAATTAAAGAGCTCTTCAAATGGGATATATCGCTAGACACTACTAATTAATATTCATAGATACGATGATTCAAAGTTTTGCATTTCTATTTATTTAAATACTCATAGTTGCTTTATTTGACAGAATAGTTTAAAAGTTTTCTTCATAATATCGAAATCGAAATGCTCTACAACGATTTTTAATCGTGTCGCCCATACTGGATGGCCCAGAGAAGAAGACGCTAACATCATTAGCGGTGGAAGTGTTTTCCGTTGATAGAAAACTATGAAATAATTTTTCCCATTGAGGTCGCCCAAAATGTGTTTTACATTTTAAACTTGTAAATATATCTTGTCCAGTCATTTCTGCCCAGGTCTTCGTTACAAATTCTAATGGTACATTACCAATATTTTCATCGTGTTTTATTTCAGTAAAGTATAAATGTAGATCAAGAAAACGTTTTTCATTTGGATTTAATGCTAAATAATTTTCTTGTTCTTGTTCAAATTGACGAAGAAGATTGAGGAACCATTCGAAATTTTTGTAATCCCGATTTACCCAGACGAAATCAACTTTTTGTAATCGACGTTTTCCGCTCAGACCTGTTGAGAGATAATTCGTGCGATTACAATGTTTACAAATAATAGACGATGCACAAAATTGTGCCATCAGACTTGATAGAATCGATGCATACGGTGTTACACCAATACCTCCTCCGATTAAAACAACATGTTTACAATCAAATACATATCGAGCACACGATGAATAAGGTCCTTTGACAAAAATTGGTTCTCGTTTATTCGACTTCACATTCGATTGATTACCAGTTTGATCGTGTTCTACATTTTGAAAATTAGCTAATGATTCGTGTGGATGAATATCGGCACGATAGATTTTTATTTGATTTTCATGCGCTTCTTCTTCTGACATTTCTTTGAAACGTTGATAAACTTGTTTTGTCCAATCGCCTACTGCCTGAATATGTACACGTATATAATCTTTTTCTTCTGGAGCACTACTGATTGTGAATGGATGAAATTCATAGAGAGTAACGCGTGGTATATTAATGCTGATATAATCACCAGATTGAAAACTGAAACGAAATAATAATGAAAATTTCGAGAAGGCAAAGCAGATGTATTCTAATGGATATCGTTATAATTGATAGTTTACAGTTAGATGCCTTTTTTCGTGAGTTTTTATCTATGAAATGAGCAATCTTACTTAAAATGTTTTGGTCGATGAATATTTAAACTAATCACATTCGATTGTTCAATCCTAACTGAATGAATATAAGTTCGGCCATTTCTTGATGAATATCTGGTAACAATTGAATAGACTTTTTCAAGGAAAAAAATGAATAATGGGCCAATAATCCATTTCTAGAAGTCATAAATCCATAGCTATTTAGTTAAATATATTTCCTGAGAAAACGTACCCAACAATTCGGAGCATGAATAATAAGCAATATATAAAAAGGCAAATACAATAAATGTGACCAATAGAATACCTAGAATAAAATCCAATTAAAGCAGGAAAAGATTAAAATTAATTTTAATTTTAATCACTTGAAAGTGTCCACCACGTCGAATCCATCTCATGGAACAAACCACCATTAGAGTCAGAATAATACATAGAAGAAAACCACTCAATGATGCAAAGCCACCAATCCATCCAATATTTGGTTCTGTGGTAAACTGGAAAATTAAAAAAAGCTGTTACCGCAATCCCTGCGGGATTAAAATATGAAACACGATAAAGCTCCTTTTCCGGAATCCGTCTACCGTGGTCTGTGGAGCTTCTCTGTCGCGGTCTGTATGATGGCGTATGGAGTCTCTAGAGACCATCGCAGAGCGCGACAGAGACCTCAGAAGTCATCACAAACAGTGACAGAGAAACTAATTAATTTCTCTATCCGGGCCTGTGGGGGAGGGGGGGGTCCAAATTACTACCCTATATAATTCAACACTCCTTTCAGATCGTGTTTCACAAAATATCGAATTAATATTACTTAAATTTGAATTGTCTTACCAGATATGCCACCCAGGAATGGCCTAAACATTGAAAACAACAAAGAAAAATTTTTCTATTTGGCATAATCAAAATTTTTACTAACTGTTATATACTCCAACATTGACTACGTGTGCAACAGTATGTAAAATAGAAAAAACCACAATAATACGTCCTACAACTTTATGAAAATCTATATGATCATCAACAGGTATACATTTTCGTAAGAATTTATTGCTTCGAATGATTAGTATCGTTTGCTTAAGCATGAGTACAATAATAAATGTACAATTGAAATTCAGTAACATGCCAAAAATACGAGCAAATATGATTGGTACATTTGATTTTACTTTGACTGTTCGATACCAAATAACATATATAACTAGGCCAAGATTAATTAATAAATAAACAATTAACATGATTATACGTGAAAGATTATTCTTCATATAAGCCATTGATAACTTAGTTTTCTTTTGTTCCTTATTTTCTCGTTTGCAACAATGATTTGAAAGTAATTCTTGAAATTTACTCTGTTTTGCTGGTTGGCTCGATGGAGAGTTCGTAAACCACGTTGGATGAACCGTAAATTGTGACAGACATTCAAGAAATGTTAGATCTTTATATACAATTGAGTAGAATTCTTCAAAATCTATTTTATCCTTCTACATTGGACAAAAAAAGGAATTTCCAGAAATGTAGATCCTGAAAACTTCAATGCGCGCAGAGCGAGAGACCAATCTAAGGTATGAATTTTTTAAATCAATCTTCAGGAGCGACCGCCTTTACCGCTGATGCATTTTTATTGTTATTTTGTGATCTATGAAAGAGCTACTCATGAAAACTATATAAATATATCAACCTGTGGATTTTAATAGATATGACAAATAATCTCTAGAAAAACTCCATACCGAGACAATGATAATTATTTTCAAAGTGTGTATTCTAAGGAAAAGAATAAATATAGGCAGTTTGATTGCATTCCACTGATGACAATCATATTCGTTGGACTTACTTGATCAAGATGAAATTTTTGCAGAAGTACTTGAATAACCTCTTGTATTCGATCTCCATCTAAAATTTTAAGACCTTTGAAATATTTTTCATAAAAATCTGTCATTCCAGCCCTGGTCACATATTCATCACCGGTTTCGTCGAGTATCATGAAAAATACAAGCGCACGTACTTCCATAGTACCATTGAGAATACATGTTAATTTTTGTGCTTGAAGTTTAGTGAGTGTTTTTACATCTTGCACATTCTTTGTTGACGAGTAGAAAATGCACGCAAGACGTCTGATAAGAAATTCTTGAGTTTTCAGTAATTTTGATATTTGTTCAACGGATAATTGTTCACTACCTAGATTATCACCGGCACGGCGTACAAATGCAGGTAATGATTTTTCTGATTCATTGAGTAAACTTTGTAATTGCATCTCAGCCCTTTTGCGATTGCTCATTGTTGGCGAAGTTAAATTCGATCGCGCGGATCGATCGATTTTCAGAAGAGTATGTGCTGTCGTACTTCTAACTAATGTTGAAATGTAGTAATCCTTTTTGAGTTACTCGATTATTTATTTTATTTTCCTACCTCTCAGACATTATTGTTATGTATCGGAGTTGAGTTTAGCAACTGAAAAATTAAGATGGATGTATATCTGCTCTATGAATCCGTTTACAATGAAGAAAGCAATGGATGCAGTATGCCTATGAGACCAGTACAACAAACTAAATAATAGGAGCGTTTTCACTGATATGTTTTTATGTGAATGCAATGGAATAAGCTATGCTTCTCTGAAACGATAGGAACATATGATATTGTCATGACTGAAATTTTTAAGCCGAGTCACAGGGGAAGACGCAACAAATCTTCATGACGATGAAGAAAATCATATGTGATTGTTGTCGTTTATCATATTGTTGACTTTATCGATTGTTGCATGATTTAGAACGGGAAGTGAATAAATACCATCTCATACGTTTGTCAAAGTCTTAAGGACTTGTCCTTTCCCATGTTCCCCTAACGCAGGTGTTTTAGCATACTTCTCAAATCTGAAAAAAGAATAGTCTCGACGAATGAAAGATATTCCAATAGTAGATAGGGGTGTGAGCGTGATAACGAAGATCATAAGAATGACAAGAATGTAGTGCCCGTTTGACAGAATTAGATCTCAAGAACAACAATGCTAATGCCGAGAGAAAAGTCATATATTTTCGTTCGATGGATATTCATAGGCAAGATATATTTATATCACCCCAACAAGGAAGTGCTAATAGCGATAAAAAAAAGTAGCGAAGAATACATTAGCCAATCATAATGAATGTGACGCATTATTTGCCTAAAATAACACAACTACGCTGCTCGACGGAAGTGATGATCGGGATCGTATTGAATATCATTTAACCAGAAGATCATTTAGTCTTAAAGCCAAGAAGAATCAACCGACTATGTCATTTCAGGTTTGAACGCAAAACACATGGTTGTTTTGTATGTCTCTGTCTTAGTTTAATCACCAAGTACATAAACCAGATACATGTAGTAACTTGTCATCGGCAAATACTACTGAATGGTATTTATTTCAAAATAAATTTCTGTTGATTTCATTGCAGATCAACCTAAGTTTAGTTGTCTGAATATCTTCATACGAAGTTAGATTTTCTTAGGTAAGTAGCAATTTTGTTTTTCTGAGCAACATGGTTCAAAATAGAAATCGTCAAACATTCAAGTTTTATTATTAGTAAAATAGAACTAAAAACAATGTTTAATGCCATGTGCTTGTATGACAAACACTGATTAAGTCATAGCGCGCTGGTGAACGAAATATGATACTCGTCTTCGACGACTTTTCTATGCAATACGAAAAAACGGAAGAAGGAAAAGTGTATTTGAGAAGCTGGAAAAAAAGCTCGAAAGGATCAATGCCCGAGAACAATAATATAAATCCTGTGTAATGAATTATGATATTAGTTCTACTTTTCATTGAGTAGATGTTAATCAGTATGTTAATAAAATAGTAGAACTATAAGAAAAAATAACAGAGCATTGATAGATAAGAAAAGAACTACATGAAATCAGCATAAAATATTTTTTTTTGCATCCGAGTTCTATATGATTGCCATCGGCAGGCCAGCGTCTTTTTTTTATAGGTGTGGCAAAATTTTTAAAATATCTGAGAAAGCCACAAGAAGTTAATTACAAAATCTTGTTAGTGTACGTGCATTTTCATAAGAAAGAGTTTCTATATTAGTAATTCTGTTCATGTTATTTTTATTATTTCACTAATAAAAAAAATGATCAAACAACAAAAAACAATGGCACCGAAACCTGTCACCCAAAGATTTATAAAAACAATTAAAATATTATTTTTCGGTTGTTCTTCGCTGCTATGAATTATTTTACAATTTCATCATAGTCAACTTCAAATTCACGTTCAATGTTTAGCAATACAAGTGCTGATAAACGATCTTCTCCTGTTGTTGTTCGAAGATAAGTTTTGATTCTTCTCAATGTCGAAAAGCTTCTTTCGCATCCACAAGTGTTTACAGATATCGTTAATAAAATCCTAAACAATTCGTTCATTACAGGTAAAGCAACATTCAAATGATTTTCGAGAATGAAAGATTTAACTTCACTATTATTGAAAAAAGAACATTTTCTTGTTCTATTCTCTTTCTCAGTTATGTGAATAAGCATTATAAATCATATCATAAAGTTCATCATTCTGAAAGTGACTATGAGAATTGTTGTGATGTAATAAAAGGTTCTTCAAAAATTACAACTAAAGAAAAATTTTAGGTGTGGCAGCTGCCACACCTTGCCACCCGCCGATGACGACTGTTGTATATTTAATGGTTTATACAGCAGATTTCATTAATTTATTTTGCAATGCTTATAAAATTGACAAAAAAATCAAAGTGTTTTTTTCTTACATTTATTTCATTTTTGAAAAGCGCTGTTAATGTTATTATCTTGACGAATATCTACATTTACAGAAAAATCCACGAACACATTGTAAATAGTGTGTACATTCATGGCGTATGATCATATCGTGCAGGACAAGTCGTCTTTATAGAAACAACCGCCAACACATAGTAAACTGCACAACCGATGTTGTTGTGAATAAAAAAGATCCTCGCGACTTGGTGGCCAAGTGGAATCTATTTTTTTTATGTGCAGTACAAATAACTAGTTTGTAATTAGAAAATTCTTCTGCAACTTTCGGCACAAATATTTTCTCCAAATATATGCGTTTGAGCTTTTTCATTGCTCACTTTCAGCGTTTTTAAGGACCATATTGTTCATTGCAACACAGGCTTTCCTGTGGTATTGATCAGTTGGACGAATTTGTCGCTAACACCGTACAAGCTGTGTCCTAATGCAAGTAACTTTCTACAACATTCCATCGTAGCGCTATATCAAAAACGAAATTAGTACACCATCCGTTATATGAAAAAGGAGCGGATAATGAGTCTGTATAATATTTCGCATCAAAACTATATGAATCATTAATGATATTAAGTGAGAGTGAAACTAGGATGTTTTTATTTATTAAAATCACATTGAACAGAGAGTTTCAAAAACAATCTTTACAACTTACAAGACTGTAAGCTTTTAGGCATCTACATAATATTTAATGAAACTAATGTAAATCAAACCAGATCAACAGGGCTCATTGGCTTTTTTTTATCGATTCTTGATCTGATTTATAAATTCATTTCTACTAGTCGACTATCATATCTAGTTCATATTCTCGACAAGATCACATTATTATTTCTTCACCAGCATATTGAATCGTTGAACACTGCGGTTTATAGCACTTGTAAACGCATTCTTGTATAATGTTGAAGGTAAAACATCGGCGACAAACGTCATCATTGATGGTAAAAATGAAATTAGACAACCCGAAAGATATAACCATGACTTATTCGGTGATTTCATACATCCCTCTTATAAAAGATATGATTAATCTTGATAACGCTAAAAGTACCAATGTGTATGATGCCATAAGATGTAATTCTAAATGTTGTTTATATGTTAATCTTGGCTGTAGAGTAAAACGAGAATGAGCTATTAAAATAATAACGAATACAATAGATAATAAATTAATTGAAAATGGAATAAAGAAATGAGCAAGAGTAATAAATGGATTAAAAATATTCATCGAAGAAGAACATCGAGCTAAACACCAACTCCGTTGTTCATCAGTATCAATATCATCGATTAAATGACGATGTAACGGAATATGAAGATGAGTTATTAATGTTAAAAAAAGAATAACTAGCGTAATCCATTTAGTTACTTTTTTTATTCGTCGATTTATTAAATTTAACACCTTTGACAACACTAAATATTCGTTCAGTCGAGACACATCCAGCAAGCCAATCATTTGACGCTATCAGAACTTGAAGGATCATATCTAACAGTAGACAATTTAAATTAAGCCATGTTCGATTCGTAATAATAGTCGTTTGGGATAGAACTAGTTGCCAAAATTTTATCATCAATACAATTATAATAATCATAGAAATACACGAAGAAACTAATTAATAAAAGCCACGATCGACATCTCTTGCTTTCTCAACACAAAATGTTAACAATGCATTGGTCAATCCCACAGTGAACATAAGTGTTGTGAATACTACAGTCATTTTTACAATTAATGGCTGTTGAAAAAATGAAACATTCGGTTTAACATGATAACCAAGAATATAATCAAGTGATAAAATAAAACCACTGATAGAAAATAGGCATTTGGTTCCATAGTAGCAATCTGGGCAAACACATATCGATAAACTAGGACGAGTAGTATTGTCTTGAAAGCATTGCCCATCATTTTCACAATCATTATAACCTTGACAATCGTACGTAATTGAATGGTCGAATGCGAAACAATTCGAAAATCGATCCATGTCACATAAGCACATATAGTTTTTGTCATAAAAACACTTTAATTCACGATGTTGTCGATATAAAAGAGGGTAATATTTAATACGATGTAAACGCGGATAAGAACGAACCGTTTCATTCAAGAGTTCATCTATGAAATAACATCGTTGTTGGGCCACTAATTCAGTTTGAATATATTCCGATTCAATAAATTTTTCTCGTACTGCAAGCAAATAGCAACTTTGATTGAATAATTCAGTCGTGAGAATATGAAATGGATAAGTATCAAACAATGCAAGTGCATTTTCGTTATATTTTATCTTTTTAAACATTGTTGTACGTGGATGTTGAGCACTTTTGTATGCAGTAATATAATGTAAAACAAAAGCTGTTGTTTCTTCGCGTATGTCTTAGTCAAACTTAGCATGAATACGATTTTTAGTATTTTCACATCGGGTGCCGTAAAAACTTTCTTGACACAAACACAAGCAAATTTGTTTCTATCGATACGATCATCAAATGGTACGCAAAGTCCATTGTTCTTACATGGGTTGTTTTTTGCTGAACAAATTGAATGCTTTAAATAGCAATGCGGATCATATTTATTCAATGGACAAATACAAATCGATGAGATATAACAAAATGAATCCGATGAATACGGACAATTGTGTTGAATATGACATTGCAAACATAGGTGAAATTTGTATTGGCATATCGGATACATCGGCCATGATTCTATTTGTTTTACAGTCGGTATAAACAATCGAGTCGCTATTCGATTCGCTGGTAGAAATTGAAACGGCATTGATAGATGCCAACTTGGCCAATAGGTTAACCTTGTCTTATAAAAAACATCGATATCTGTAGAATAATTAGCTGACGAATTTTTCGGTTGATTAGGGTGGAGGAAATAGATATTAAATTTTATGCCACAAGCACGTTTCGATACATATGTAATTTGTTCATCAATAAGCATGATAATAATTTGAAATACGGGCATGACAAATGTCGTGGGACGATACACGAATTCCAGTGTTAAATTAATATGTTGATTTTGCGATTGCTATCTATCACCAAAATAACTTGGAGGACAAAGACATCGAATAGCTGTATTGCTGTCAAAGTCTGTAATCATTCTTCGGCCGCAATACCAATATTTTTCGTAGCTTTTTGCTTGAATTATCGTTTTTCTATCAAATCACGTGGTTTTTCGAGCGGAAAAATTCGCATAAACTATTGGAAAATAGTTCAATCGCGATGTGCTTAGGAATAGTCTTGGTTGTTTGTTGGAATTTTCGAGGGATACTAGAAAGCAATTGGCACCGCCATTGTCTAGCATAAGAACAGCAACTAGTTCATGGGCAGGTGGTAGTTCAGTTTGCATTAGGCAAACATCTTCTTGAGTCCGTCGTGATAATGATTGAGTCGAGCCAATATATTCTGAAGTGATGCATTTTGTTTCATTCCATTGGAAATATTTCGTCGGATCTTCATGAGTACCATTATTGAGATAGATTTTACGGAAGAGCCGAAAAGTAGTTCAATGTGAATATGTTTCTACTAGATTAAATGCTGGCACACAAGAAAATGAACTTCCCGATGGACTTCAACACTTATGTTCGTTTAATGCGCATGGTGTGTCAGGACAATTGAGTTCGTCAATATGATTTAGACAACGCCAAACATTGTTACAAGGCCATCATTGACAATGAGTTTCATCGGTTTGAATCGGCATATTTGCCGTGTCTAAATCATTTACACCATCACAAATCAATCCACACGGGATATTTCCTTGCGAAAGTTGACGTTTTTTATTTGTCCTATTCATCTTCGTCAAAGTAACAATCTTTTTCACCATCTTTGACTCGATGTTCTGAGATATATTTTAACGAATGTGGATAATGAAATAAAAAAAGACATAGACTTGGCATAAAACAAATAAAATCAGACATCCGATTTTTTTCGAATTCGATAGCTGATCGATTAGTCAAGTAAAAAATTGAAATCAACCGTACAAGATAGGATATTCTGACCAAACAAATCATTTCAATTAGCAGCTATTTACCACTGTCTGGCAAAGAATAAATATTACTATTTACTTGATATATATATATATATATATATATATATAGCGAATTTGATCAAAGCGAAGTAAACAATAAACTACATGCCGACAATTGACGTTTGTTATATGGTCTAAAGCATTGAACATAGCTGAAGTTACATATTTACCTCGATCATCATTGCATGCATGTCCAAAGTGAGGTTTGGGATAATTGAAAATTTCACCGTCACCGCATGGAAAATTCAGACAACGTCGACTTTTTTATTCTTCACATCGAAATGGTGGACTGAACATAGACTTAGCTGTCGATAGTATATTTTTAATATCGGTATTGATTTCATCAGTCCCATCAAGAACAAATTCAGACGGAATACATTGTCCACCAAAGTAACATCGATATTCACGGCCAGAACATTCATTTATTTCTAATGCTCGACAAAATTGTTCATCTTCTCCATTTAAACAATCAAATTTACCATCACAAATTTCACGCCAATCAAGACACGTGGGTGGTGAACCATGATATCAGCCAGGTAAAAATGAAGAGGCTTCATCATTTTCTAATCGATATTGACATGTTGAACCAAACCAGGATGATGAACAATTGTGAAATATTTCATTTGAATATTGACCATTTATTTCGTATCGCTCAGCAATATCAATAGGCTCAGTCCAATCGAATAATTGTACACTTGTCACACCTGTTCGATATAATTCAGCGAAAGGAATACTATTCTCTATATTTCTACACGAATTGATCGATAATTTTTATTTTTCTCCATGATGATCAAGTCGTCAACAATAGGGAATTAAATTATAAATGGAAGAAGTACGAACTATACTTTGATCGACAGTATGATCAACCACGAGAGCATACCAACAATCGAATGTTAAATTCGATTCTGGTCTCTGCGTCGTATAATAAAAAGAATAGCGAGCTTCAAGTGATTTAAATAATGAGAAAATTATCAGCAACTGTATCAATGCCATGATTAACAGAAGCAGTAAAACTACTAATGATTATCCCTAGTGTTGCATAGCTACTTTTATAGACAAAATTATTCACTTTACTTAACCTATTAAAAACAAAGCTCTCAACAGATGGACTTCTATTGGCTAAACACGAGCACTGTATTTCAATTGTTTCCTTTTGACATGCATAGCACAATAAATATCATGCTGATAGGATAAATATTTTTAAAATCTACATAACGCATATTTATACATTAAATTAGAAAAAAAGGACGAACTAGGTGAAGTTATTACTTATTTTGTTCGATTTCGAAACACACTAAAATGTCATTCGCAGAGATATTGGATTAGAAAGTGACCAAGACTATGTACTTCACAAAGACATCTCATCTAAAAGCAAATACTCTATGATGTTTTTCGGGCGATGTTCTCGATTGAACATCAGTAAACCAGTATTATTTAAAAGATATTACCATCATATACAGTTCAATTTGAATCTGTCACAAAATATTTTCTTCTGATTTTCTTAGTGAGTACTGGATGCTCTCTGTTTTCTATAAAATCTCGAACAGGAAATCGATTATGGAGATTTACTTAGTTACCTGATTTTTCCCTGTTAGTACGTGTTTTTAGCATTTATCACAACAGAGCAAACTTACAAAAGATATTTGCTAATCACGTTTCTGACGACAATGAGATATACTTAATCAAATAATGCTGTAAGAGACAAATTGTTTAGCTTCCATATTATCAAATAGAGAACAACAGATCGAAGCGATGAGGCATGCAGTTCATATTTATGGGAGCAATATGTCGCGTGTCAAACTTACTTTAATCTATTCGAATCCGTGACTTTTCCAAATAATTTATAGATGCAAATTAATATGATATCATTGAAACTTGACTGTGTTTTCCGTTGTTAGCAAGATGTGCATAGACAACATGACGATACCACTCATAGTCAAGTGTTTTGCACCTGACTAAAAGATTCTTTTCGCATATACACCGTAATAGTCAAACCTCTTAAAAGCATGTTTGTCTGTACATACGTGCGAAGTTCTCTCATAGTTACAGTGCGAGTCAAACGTGAATGTTATCTTTCTTTTCTCAAGTATCCTCGAGTTGCTTTCCACCTCACTCATATAAATAAAGTTCTTCTTCACAAAATAAATAGGATATTCACTATTGATCCCGTAGAACAATCACTCTCAAACAGATTGCACGTGCGTAATCCAAACCATCTGTGTACATCGGCGAAAACTCTATAGGTTTGCAATGATTCATCGCAAGAATACCCTCTCCCATAAGACTCGCGAGTTTTATGATAGGAGATAAAAAAAATGATTGTTATCATGTTTTCTTTCGTGTAACACGCCGTGTTTTTTAGATGTGTTTCAAAAACAATCGTCAATTCACTTACGTGAAATGTGCTGGATGCAAAACGAAGAAGCGACTTTGTACAAAGTGGCCCCATCGTATCTGGGTCGGATCATAAACATTGTATGTGGTGAATTGTCAATCTTTCAACTAAATATTTCTTCGCATATCATTGGCACATATCTTCCAGATATCTTGCCTTCCTTTCCAGCTCCTCTCACAGCAACAGATCGAATGAAGCGCGATTTCGTTTATTCAGAATCTATGACAGCCGTCTCACGTTCTCAACTGAATCGAGAAATGCAGAATCTTTCTCCCATTGCATCAGAAGCTGAATTCTTCCAACAATTGTTACCGGAACAGACAGACATGGCACGATGCAATATAGTCATTCTTGGTGATTGTATTATTTTTGCCCGTATTCCACAAAGTTATAAAATACCTTACTACCTTCTGTGTAAACATATCACATTAGCCGATCATTCAACAGATGTACGATTTGCAGGTGAACTTTGGCATGATGAAAATGCCAACTTTCAACTCAACAACAATTCAGGCACCTATCGGCCATCGAAAATACTGGTCGAATCAGCTATTGCGCTTTTCAAGCATTTATTTCCTTTCTTAGAAGTTCGAGGACTTTCATGGGAAGAGAGTGCTCGCCCTCCTACTTTCGATCGATTTAAATTTAAATTAAAACAGAGAATAACATGTTCGTAATGAATAATTTCTTCCATCATTGTAATATTANCAGATGTACGATTTGCAGGTGAACTTTGGCATGATGAAAATGCCAACTTTCAACTCAACAACAATTCAGGCACCTATCGGCCATCGAAAATACTGGTCGAATCAGCTATTGCACTTTTCAAGCATTTATTTCCTTTCTTAGAAGTTCGAGGACTTTCATGGGAAGAGAGTGCTCGTCCTCCTACTTTCGATCGATTTAAATTTAAATTAAAACAGAGAATAACATGTTCGTAATGAATAATTTCTTCCATCATTGTAATATTATTTGTAAACTCGAAAGCAAAGCATAATATCATAAATAAAGGAATGTGAATAGCTGCATGAAGATAATTAGAAGTTTTCTCTCTCATTGTTACAGTGTGAGTCAGATTTATATATGTTAGCAGTCAATGTTGGATTACGTTCAATCTAAGATCCGCCTGAAATTTTCAGTGGAATCTTAGATTGGCCTAGTCCAATGTTAGTTTGATGGAAGCTATTTATGAAGACAAATTTCTCAACATATAAGCTGATTAGCTCTAATTTTTGGGCTACAAAGAGACTTGAATGACATATTAAAAATTTGAGAAGAACTCCCTCTGATAATATTTCTGTGTTCGAGTTATGATCGTTCGTAAAACTTCAGATTTTCATGAAGGTATCTAAAAAACAATAAACTATCTACAGAATTATGTTTTTCTATTTTTTAGAATACTACTAAAACTTTCAGTTGTCAATAGATCTAGACAGAAGGTCTGGTAATTCCTTAGCTTTCCAATTTAAATAAGCATACTCCTTTTTAAATAAATAATGAAAAAAACTTGTATGTTAATAGTTCGGAGAGTCAAGGAAGAGAAAAAATTCCTTTTACTCGGAGCATAAATATTTATTCTAATGGAAGGTTATCAATAATCTGATAAATATGGGATTCAGATTTATAAAATATTTCTGGGTTCATGATATATCGTTCAATTGATTTTTTTTCGAATACTTTCGTGAAAATCCGAAGTTTTACGAACGATCATAACTCGAACAGAGAAATATTATCAGAGTGAGTTCTCCTCAAATTTTCAATGTGTCATTCAAGTCTCTTTGTAGCCCAAAAATTAGAGCTAATCAACTTGTATGTTGAGAAACGCTTCTTCATAAATAGCTTCTATCAAACTAACATTGGCGTAGGCAAATATGAGTTTGAACTAGACGAATCCGAGATTGGACGTAAATTACTCACTTTTCAATCTGGCATTGGACGTTATCTAACATTGGCCGCTAACATATATATGTAATATTTTATGTCGACCACTTTCTTTTTTGCTTCGTGAAGTATAGTCGCATTTTTCTTTTTGATATCGTTACATTCCTTGTGCATCTGCCTCTCTGAGTCGATAAGAGAGGAATGATGGCAGAAGGGGTTAATAATA